>PITA01030161.1:0-16902 GCA_004023965.1 Spilogale gracilis | reverse complement strand
AGGAGATTAGGCTGAGTGAAATAAGCCAGGAAGAGAGGGTCAAGTATCACATGGTTTCACTTACTTGCGATGCATGAGGGGTACCCTGGAGAACAGTGGGAGAAGGAAAGGAAATGGGAACTAGGGTAATCTAGGGAGGGAAACGAAACAACAGAGACTTTGGACACAGAAACAAACTGAGGGACTTGGAGGGAGGGGGGTGGAGGGATGGGAGAGCCTGGTGGTGGGTACTGGGGGCGCCTAGAGCATGGAGCACTGGGTGTTGGGAATGGGAAAATAATTAATTAATTAATTAATTAATTAATTAATTAATTAATTAAAAAAAAAAGAAATACATGGCAAGGTTTTGGTTTTAAGTCAAGAGTTTGTGTGTACATAAGATGGAATTCATGCTTATACAAATAAACGTCTATCTACAACTTAAGAAAGAATTACAGAACAAAATATTATGTAGGAGAGTAAAAGAAATAGATCCAAAAGGACAATTTTCTTTTTCTTCCTTCCTTCCTTTTTATTTTTTAAGACTTTATTTGCCAGAGAGAAAGCAAGAGCGGCAGGCGGAGGGAGAAGCAGGCTCCCCTCCAAGCAAAGAGCCCAGGACCCTGGGATCATGACCACAGCCAAAGGCTGACACTCAAAACTGAATGAGTCACCCAGGCGTCCCCAAAAGAGCAGTTTTCAATGGACATTATTTCAAGTCTTTAAATCTTCAACTGCTTTTAACACATCCTTCGTTACAGAGATCATAAGTTTTTATGACATGATTTCTCAGATTTCTTATTCAATAAACAAAAAACCGTTACAAATATATTTTTAAAAGTTCACTGATGTGTAAATTAAGATGGCACCATCTTTCAAGGACCAGTTTAGCAAACAGTAAACAACACTCCTGTCCCTAAGCTTATGTGGAAAAATTTATGCTGTAAGGCAAGTAGTAACATTTTTTGGTGGGGCAATTTTAAAAATATGTTGACACTTTGGGGTGTCTGGGTGGCTCAGTCAGGTGGGCCTCCCACTCTTAGTTTTGGCTCAGGTCTTGATCTCAGGGTTACAGGTTCAAGCCCCTGGTCCAGCTCTGCCCTCAGTGCAGAGTCCGCTCGGGATTCTGTCCTCACCCTTTCCTTCTTCCTCCTCACGTGTGCATGCACACACATGCTCTAAAATAAATGTAGTATCTTAAAAAAAATATGCTGACACTGTTTTTTTAAATATGTTGACACTCTGACCTAGCAATTCCACCTATAGAAACTTTTCTCAAGAAAATAAGTGTGCCACTTCGCATAAATATTCATGAAAAACCTCTTTACAATTGCAACAACTTCACACTATTAAATGATTATATAATCATAAGAAAGACAGTTCTATTTGACAAGAGCTAATCATGATGAAATGTCACATACTCCCCCCTCCCCCTCAGTCCAGGTCAAACCAAGGCAAGGCTTTACACCCTTACTATTTCTATTCAACACTGTATCAGAGAAAGAAACAGGGATCTGTGAGGCCAAACTATTTCCATGATAATACTAAGATTTTTTGCATTTTTCACTGTGTTGCCATTTACAATAATGGTGCAAAAGCAGCGATGGGTAAAACTGCTGTCAGTGGACCCAAACTGTATTTCCTCACTACCGCACACCTGCAGAAAGAGTCACCTGCACTTGTGGTTGTTATACCAACACCAGCTGGTGAACAGACTTCTGATACTACCCTGGAATCAGCATCAGACCCCACAGGTTTAAAAGGCATGATCCCCGACAAGACTGCCAGTCACCTCAGATGCCACCCACGCTTCTGGCCAACTAGCTCTAAATCTGGGAGGTTGCTAAGGCCCCCTGTGGTTTAATAATTTGCTAGAATGACTCACAGAACTTAGGAAAGCTCTATACTTAACAGTTTTAATATTAAAGATTCGAGTCAGGACCAACCAACTGAAGAGACAAAGAAGGATAATAAGGTCTAAAAGGCCCCAAATGCAGAGCTTCCGAGCCTACGGTTTATGAAATCAGGTAGCATTTCCTACGAGGCACACTGATGAATACACCAACCAGTAAGCTGCACTGAGCTTCAGCGTCTATAGTTTTAATGGCACCTCACCGCATGTAACTGAACTCAATCTCCAGCCTCCCTCTCCTCCCTTGAGGTTGGGCTGGCTAAAACCGCCAAAACTCTACGATCACATGGTCTTTCTTTCTGATGACCCTCCCTCAGCCTGTCATTTCATCTAAGTCTTAGCCCAAATTCAAGCTTGATCCAAAGGGCTCATAAATAGAAAACACAATCCCAATACTTGGGAAATTCCAAGGGTTTAGTCTTTCTCCTAAGAACTAAGGAAAAAAAACAGTAAAATTATGTATTATACTGGGGGGCCTCAGTGACTCAGTTGGTTAAGCCACTGCCTTCAGCTCAGGTCATGATTCTGGTGTCCTGGGATCGAGCCCCGCACTGGGCTCTCATTTCTGTGGGGAATCTGCTTCTCCCTCTGACCTTCTCCCCTCTCATGTTCTCACTCACTTTCTCTCTCTTCAATAAATATTTTTTAAAAATGATGTATTACACAATAGATGTCCATAATGAAACAGTAAAAATTATTAATTTTACTAAGTTTAAGCCTTTGAGTACTTCTTAATATTTTGTAATAAGCAGGAAAACACGCATAAGCAGGAAGCATACATAAACCACCTTTGTTTCATACCAAAGTACAATGGTTGTTTGAAGGAAAAATGGGAAAGTGCTTGTAAAATAGTTACACTGCAAGCTGAACTACTTATCCATGAAATACCATTTTTATTTGCAAGAATGACAAACTGGTTACTGACATTTTCTTGAAAATAAATCAAGAAAAATGACAGTATTTGTTGCGGAGGAAATTTTAGCTTTCAAGCGAAAATTAGCATCTTTGAAAACTGTATCCACTACTGTCACTTGACAGCTTTCTAAAGTGTCAACATTTAAAATAAAGTGTCAACATTCAGAAGTTCAGTGAATCAGTATTTTCCAAATATGTATTTTTAATTGACTAAAGCATATAAAGATAAAAGATTTATTTACAGAACAATAAATCTTAATGTAATAAAGTATGAAAACTTCACTAGATGGTTTCAGATTCCATACCGTTAAGAAATTTTAAGAAATTGCTGCCTGTCAAGTTTTGGTGCTATGTCAAAAAAACCCTCATATTATCATCCATAATCATCTAAAACAGTGCTCTCTTCTACAACCAAATGTCTACGTGAGGGCAGATTTTCATTTTATACTTAAAATATTGCAACAGATTCAATGTAGAAATAGATGTGAAAAGATACCATATAGCTTGCTCTCTTCTGTCAGACTTTAAAGAGATATGCAGAAATGTAAAATAATGCCACTGTTCACTAAAGTATAAAGATGATTTCACTAAAAATGGCAGTTTGTCATATAATGCATAATTGTTAAATACATACTTTAAAAACACTTAAGCTTTAATTTCTTTTTTAAAAAAACTTAAGAAACTGATAGTTAACATTTTAATGTAGCAATCACAATACCCCATAACGTACCATCACTCTATTATTGGAAATTCAGGTAATTTCCAACTGATAACTATTTTGCACATTGTTGTAATGAAAATCATAGTTTTCTCCTAAAAACAATTTATAGATTTTTATTAATACAAAAATAGAATAAGAATTTATTATAAAAAATTTAGAACATAGAAAACAGGACAAAGTCAGCATTTGTTCAGTCATACACACACACACACACACACACACACACACAAGCATAAATATGTGCATGTGAAATTTTCAAGAAACTGGATCATACTTCAATGTGCTTTTTTCAGTCAACACTGTATTTTGAATGCGTTTTCATGCATTAACTATCTCTCAACTCCGTCCCTTATTATGAGTGGCACAGGATGTACCTGACCTTCCAGTTCAGGAGGTGGAGCCCACATCCGTCTCCACGCAGAGCCGCTGGCCCTCCACAGCCCAGCCCTGGTAAGCTCTGCCCTGCACCTGCCCCCTCCAGCATGAAGTCTCAAGAACAGAGCCCAGCCACGAATGCTCAACAAAGGAAAGCGTCACTGAGGAAGATGGAAGATGAAACAAAGGGAAGAGAAGGAAGACTAAAGGCCTAGAGGTAGACTGAGGCAGGGCGACCAGGGGGTAGGACAAAAGAGAAACCATCCCCAACACCCGAAGCAGCCTCAACACTCAGGAAGTGACAGTCATGACTCAGCCCCTTTCAGATTCCTGGGGAATAACCACAGTGTGAGCAGCCATGCCCCCTGCACAGTGCCCAGATTTCATCGTAAATAAAAGTAAACTAGGGTGCGACTGTAGGAAATAAGAGAACTGTGAGACCTGAGAAATCAGTGACAAAAAAAATATTCCACTCAAAACACTGCTGCCTTTGTCAACACACAAAGGTCGATTCAAGATGTAGATAACTGTAACCCACCCAGGTTTTCACACAGAATCCAGAATAATGCATCACAATCAAGTCAGTTTACCCGAGGAACGCAAAAAGTTTTGGGGCACCCAGGTGGTTCACTGGTTGCGCATCTGACTCCTGGTCTGGGCTCAGGTCATGATCTCAGGGTGATGAGACTGAGCCCTGCCTGGGGCTCCGCACTCACAGGGGACTGTGCTTGAAGATTCTCTCTCTGCCTCTGCCCCTGGCTCCCCTCTCATGCACTCACTCTCTCTGTCTCTCAAATAAATATATGTCTTGAAAAAGAGAATGCAAAAAGTTTTAACAGGAAACCAACATAATCTGTCACATTAACAAAAGTGAAAAGAGGTAAAGCAATTTAACAATCATTCAGGATTTTAAATTAAGCTTTAATTTCTAATATGATAATTCATCAATATAAATTTAAAAAACTCTGGGGTCATCAAATATTTTTAATAGTGACACTGAGCGTAAAACGCTCGACAACTATCCTAGAAAAATAATAAACAATGTAAACAAAGAAATCTAGTGTGGAGTTTCAACAGTAAAGAATGGGAAACCACAGGAGCATCTAGGTGGCTCAGTGGTTAAGCAGCTTCCTTCGGCTAAGGTCATGATCTCAGGGTCCTGGGACTGAGCCCTCATCAGACTCCCTGCAGAGCAGGGGTCGGCTTCTTCATCTCCTGCTGCCCCTCCCCCTCACTCATGCTCTCTTTCAAATGATTAAGTACTATCTTTAAAAGATTTATTTTTCTATTTTAGAGCGCGAGCACACGCACCTGTGACAACATGAGCGGAAGGGGCAGAGGAGAAAGAATCCCAAGTTGACTCCGAACTGATTGCAGATCCTGAGGCAGAGCTCGATCTAACAGCCCTGAGATCATCACCCGAACAGAAACCAAGAGTCCCATGCCTAATCAACAGTGCTACCCAGGGGTCCCACAAAAACTTCCATTTCTAAAATGACCTACTAAAATTTAGATTAAGTAAACCAACAGAACACAAAACTATATATAATATGCTCGGAATTGTATTTTGTAAAGCCAGAGGCAAAAACTGAACTCAAGCAAAGAAACCAAAATTTTAACAGTAGTCCCTGCTAGTTAGTGAGATATGGTGACAAATATTTTCTTATTTCTAACCATGTTTCTTACAAATGTTCTGTAATAATCAGGTAGTATTTTCATAACAAGAGAAAAAGATTAATTTAAAAAAGGTAAAGAAAAAAATCCTATTCCATTAAAACAGTAAATGAGGTTCTGATGTTTAGTTACTTTTTAGTCCTTTCCCGAAATTCTAAGCTGGTCAAGTGCTTAAAA
The DNA here is from genome assembly GCA_004023965.1 of Spilogale gracilis. NCBI lineage: Eukaryota > Metazoa > Chordata > Mammalia > Carnivora > Mephitidae > Spilogale > Spilogale gracilis. The sequence goes on along the minus strand of PITA01030161.1, from coordinate 11,149 downwards.
AGCACTAAAATAGGGGCCCCTGGGTGGCTCAGTTGGTTAAGCGACTGCCTTCAGCTCAGGTCATGATCCTGGAGTCCAGGGATCGAGCCCCACACATCAGGCTCCCTGCTGGGTGGGAAGCTTGCTTCTCCCTCTCTTACTCCCCCCTGCTTGTGTTCCCTCTCTAGCTGTGTGTGTTTCTCTCTGTCAAATAAATAAAATCTTTAAAAAAAATTTTTTTAAAGCACTAAAATAGCCAAAAAATACCAAAGCAAAATTGAAAACTGTCACAAGCCTACACTAAATCATGACAAAGCTACCAAAAAGATATGCTAACTTTTAAATAGTTTTTATTATATTTAATTTTAGCAGAACAAGACAGCCCATGGTTTTGTTTTAAAGATTTATTTATTTGACACAGAGAGAGACACACACACACACACACACACACACACACCACACACACACAAGCAAGGGGAGTGGGAGAGGGAGAAGCAGACTCCTCACTGAGCAGAAAGCCCGATGAGGGGCTTGATCCCAGGACCCTGGGATCATGACCTGAATCAAAGGCAGATGCTTAGGGGTGCCCGGGTGACTCAGTTGGTTAAGCGACTGCCTTCAGCTCAGGTCATGATCCTGGAGACCCGGGATCGAGCCCCACTTCGGGCTCCCTGCTAGGCAGGAGGCCTGCTTCTCTTTCTCTCACTCCCCCTGCCTGTGTTCCCTCTCTGTTTCTCGCTGTCAAATAAATAAAATCTTTAAAAAAAAAAAAAAAAAAAGGCAGATGCTTAACAAGTGAGCCACCCAGGTGCCCTTGTCCATCTAAGTTTTAAAATTATAGGGCTCTGACTTAAGGGCAAGAAGTTGCCCAACTTTTAAAATAAAGCAACTAATAAAATGCTGGTTTAAAAATAAAAATCAGAGATAAGTCCACAAATAAAGACCTCACATGCAAAAATTAAAATTTCAAGTTATATAATTATAAATTAAATAAAATTCAATTATTACATATTACTTTATTTCTTCAGTTCACTCTCCATTTTTTTATTCTGTGATTTTTTACACTAAAATAAAGATACTAGTTAGCAGGGTGGTAGTGAAGTATGGAGGTTTTCAATTAAACACTTCAGATGTATATTACATTGGGTAAAATAGATTTAATTTCTGAAAGATCAAGGACCAAGGAGACTGCAAGTAAAATATTTTATCCTAATATGGAAGTCAAGAGAAGTAAAGTATTTCATATATAGAAGGTAAATAGAATCACTTACTGCTTACCAGGACTATGATGAGTTGCATATCCTCCATTCTGAAATTCATCTCCTGCCACATTCATTCTACCAGGATTAAAAGGTCCTACTGCAGTCTTGGTCTGTGAAGTTAAAGACGGGGTGTATGTTTGTATATTAACACCAAAATTACTTGACTGAAGTCCTTTAGCGACATCTCCCAAGTTGGTATTCTATAGTGATGTTATATGTGTAATCATTAAGTTCATATCTTGCCCAGCATTCACAGAGCTTATACCTGTTTCTAAGGCTGTAATATTAGTAATAGGAATTTCAGAGTCGTTTCTGTAGTGATAATATTATTACCCATTCCTGCATTTACCTTACTTCTTGAAAAACTGGAAGTGGAGAAATCCAAATCTTTGGTTCTATTTTTAGTTTCAGGAAGTCCCCATTCAATAAAATTTGAAGATTTTTTCTTTTCCCCTCCATTTGTTTCCATGTCCTCTTCATCATCGATAACAATTGTCTCACTTACATTTCCCTTCTGAGAAGCCAACTCTCTTGAGGAAGGAAGAATTATGGAATAATTTCCTTGTAGCCTTTCATTTCTTGATGAAGCAAATATAAGATTTCTTTGATCAACTACTGATGGAGTAGAAGTTGAAGGAGGTTGTATAGATTCAATAAATACAACATCATCATCATTATCTTCCACCGAGGAATTTCTACATCTGTTACCTAAAGGACTGATTGGGTCACCAAATGAATCTCCTGTATCCGTGAGACTAGCCGCCATGGCTTTATGCTCTAACAAAACAGGAGTCTGTTCAGCCAAGTCTAATCCTCTCACTGAACATTTATCCATTCCAAAGAACCTGCAGAAGACAGAATAGTTTAAAAAAAAAAAAAAAAAGTTATAGTATGGTTATTGAGTTTTACTGCAAGGAAAGAAGACAAAGATTCTTTTGATTTTTACTTTTTTTTTTTTTTTTTAAAGATTTTATTTATTTGATAGAGAGAAACACAGCCAGAGAGGGAACACAAGCAGGGGGAGTGAGAGAGGGAGAAGCAGGCTTCCTGCTGAGCAGGGAGCCCGATGTGGGACTCGATCCCGGGTCTCCGGGATCATGACCTGAGCCGAAGGCAGTTGCCTAACCAACTGAGCCACCCAGGCGCCCCTGATTTTTACCTTTTAGGGAAAAAATTATTACTCATTTTTTTTCCTCTCCATTAACCATTTAAGGTTTACCTCAGAATTTGATGGAAATTAATCATCCAGTTTGTGGTAGTCCTTAAAAAATTTACTCGTAGTACACATTACTTTTTAACCTACTTATCCTTTACAATGAAAAAAAACCCAAAGAAGTCTTCCATTGAAATAGTAACAAAATAATTCTATCAAATACCAAATATATATTGTGTCCAAATATAATTACTATACTTTTATCTACTAAAATAACTATGATATAGTCTAATCCTAATTTTGCTAGTCTTTTGTCAGTGATTTTCAAATTTTCTGCTTCTGATACAAGTTTGATTAAATCTTTCTTGTTTTTGTCCATAAACTGCCAGATATTATGCTATCAGTGTTTTATGTAAAATTCTGAAAACAGCCCCATAATTTAAGTATAATATAATCCATTTTACAAATCAGGAAAGAGAAGCCAACAATATTGTTCTGGGTGAGACAGAATAGGATTTAAATCCAGACTCTAATTCTAGGCCCCAAATTCTTATCATTCAGTTATACTTTAACAAATACTTTTGGCAATGTAATGTGCACCAGGATATGACGAAGGAAAGGGTCCAACAGAGAGACACAGTTGAGGAATCTGGAAAAGTAAATTAATTGGGGCGCCTGGGTGTCTGCCTTCAGCTCAGGTCATGATCCCAGGGTCCTGGGATGGTGTCCCATGCAAGATCTCTGCTCAGCTGGGAGCCTGCTTCTCCCTCTCTCCCTCTGTCCGCCACTCCCCTTCCTTGTCTTTGTCAAATAAATTAAAAAAAAAAAAAATCTTTAAAAAATTCATTAATTAGGGACACTTGGGTGGCTCAGTTGGTTGAGCAACTGCCTTCGGCTCAGGTCATGATCCCGGAGACCCGGGATTGAGTCCCACATCGGGCTCCCTGCTCTGCGGGAGGCCTGCTTCTCCCTCTCTCACTCCCCCTGCTTGTATTCCCTCTCTAGCTGTGTTTCTCACTGTCAAATAAATAAAATCTTTAAAAAAATTTTTTAAATTAATTAACGAAGCAAGGCTCTTAAAAGTAGATGAGAAAAGATGAGGATCTGTGCACAGGTGGTAATGAAATTGATGATCATGAGTAAAAAAATCACCTTTATCTCAAAAAGCAAGAGGGGGAAAGGTAAGTATAAATGGAATGTACATCAAGTGTGTAAAAATGATAGGTGAAAAGCTGAGGTAAGTTTACATATGTTGGCCTCAATTTTCTTAGAAAGTCAGGAGTGAAGAAGGTAGGAACTGCATGGGTGCTCAATTATTAAGAAAACTCACTTCATATGGCAGTCATCATTCCATTTCAACCAACTCATACTTTTAACCAACTCATACTAAAATGCGCTATACAACATTTCTATTCTAAAATTTTCCCAACTAATTTTAATTGATAATAGTCCTACAATAGATAACACATATTCTTAATAGGTATCATGTCATTCGATATTAACTTAGTTAATGCTTATAAAAGTGAAGTAGAAACTACTCTTTTTCCCATTTCACCCATTAAGAAACGAAGACTCAGAAGGTGAGTAATCTGCATAGCCTGTCCAAGTGTCCACTGCTGGGAAGGACAGTCAGAAATCTGTCTCTAGAATTGACTTCATAGCCACTTACTATTTGGCACTTAATGTATAAAACAATCTTTAGAAATTATCTTTTATCAAGGTGAATTTATTAAAATAAAATCAACATTCAATGTCCACTTCAAAGAAAAAGAAATAACAAGTCTAAAGGACCACTAAGGGTTATTAAAAAATCCAAAAATTGGGATCATGGTTACCACAAATCCAATGAGCATATTCTGTGGGATTTTCAAAGGAAAGAGGCAATAATTTAGCCTAAACAGAGTTATGAAATATAAGAACTATCATACGTGAACTCTCTTAGTCCTTTCTCTATTTGAATAAACTACAACAGAAAAAAACAACTTCTGGAAAAGAGCTACAGCTGACTCCAGTATCCTCTGGTGGCTGCTAGGACATATCTTAACTGTGTCAAAGAAAATAAGAGAAAGACATACTTTGTGCTGCATTCATTGCAGTCATCTATCTCTGAAAAAAGAGTAAGTATTCACCTATTCTTCAAGTCACGGATTAGAAAAAACTTAAACCACTACTAGAAGCCAATAATTTAAATCTTGTAATTTACATTTAATTAAATTTAACCACTATAATTTCAGAAACAGAAGAGTACAGAAAAATTTTGACTACTTCTACAATTATCCAAAAACAGAGAAAAAGTGATGGTTTAGTGAAACAGTTGTGTGGCACTGAGCAAAGTACTTCACCTCATTTTTAGTTTCCCAAACTATAAACTAGGGATGCCTGGGTGGCTCAGTTGGTTAATCATCTGCCTCTGGCTCAGGTCAGGATCCCGGGGTTCTGGGATCGAGTGGAATCCCGCATCCAGCTCCCTGCTCAGTGCAGAGCCTGCTTCTCCGTCTGCCACTCCCCCTGCTCCTGCTCTCGGGCGCGCGCTTCCAATCTCTCTCTGACAAATAAGTAAATAAGTCTTTTAAAAAAATGAAGTGTAAATGAGGATGATACATGATTCCAAGGACTTTACTGAGATTAACTGGACATGCAAATCTCTAGTGCCTATCTGGGTCATATCAAAAAACGCAAAAATTGTTAAATCCCTCTCCTATGAGAAACTATTCAGGCAGATACTTTCACTTTCCTACACCCTAGGATTTCAACAAGTGTCTAATTAATCTTAACATTTAGCTAATCTTTGTTATCTTATTCATCTATAAATTATACAGTGCTTATGGTTTCATTTGGATACAATGAAAATTAATATACTCTCAAGTAATATAAAATCAAATGAAAATGTGCACAGAGAAATTTGATAAAAAATTATACCACCATACAAAAAAAAAAGACTTAAACCCAAGCAAACTAGCTTTTTTTTAAATTTTAATTTTATTTATTTTTTTAAAGATTTTATTTATTTGACAGAGAGAAACACAGCCAGAAAGGGAACACAAGCAGGGGGAGTGAGAGAGGGAGAAGCAGGCTTCCCGCAGAGCAGGGAGCCCGATGTGGGGCTCGATCCCGGGTCTCCAGGATCATGACCTGAGCCGAAGGCAGTCGCCCAACCAACTGAGCCACCCAGGCGCCCCCCAAGCAAACTATCTTAAACTGCATTAAACTAAATGCAAACTATCTTTACCTAGCTGGTAACAACCTTGCAAAGTTAGCACAGTATTTAATTAGGAGTAAGGATAAGAGTTATCATTAAAACAAAAACATAAATGAGAGTGTTTTGGGGACGCCTGAGTGGCTCAGTATGTTAAGCATCTGGCTTTGGCTGGGATCGGGATCTTAGGGTCCTGGGATTGGGCCTCTAGTCAGGCTCCACCCTCACTCTGCTGGTCCTTCTCCCTTTGCCCCTCCCCCTACACAGGCTCCTGTGCCCACGCGCACTCTCTCCCGCAGATAAAAATAAATAATAGTGTTTTGCCCTTTTGTATTTACTTTTAGTGACATCTCAGTTGTTTTTATTTCCTGAAGGTTGATATATTTACCTTTTTAAAAAAGTGTGGCAAAATACCGGTGCCTGGGTATCTCAGTCAGATAAGTATTTGTTTCTTTAAAGATTTCATTCATCCATTTGAGAGAGAGCACAGAGAGCCTGATGTGGGGCTCAGTCCCAGGACCTAAGACACGACCTGAGGCAAATGCTTAATCCCTAAGCCACCCCAACGCCGCAGCCCCAAGTGCTGACTCCTGACTGAAAGCTCAGGTCTTGATCTCAGGGTCATGGGTTCAAACCCCATACAGGGCTCCCACAATGTGGGTGGATCCGACTTAAAAAAAAAACTGTGGCAAAATATACATAACATAAAACTTGCCATTTTAACCATTTTTTAAATTTTAACCATTTTTAAGTGTTTATTCTTAAAAATTTTTTTAAAAAGATTTATTTGAGAGAGAGAGCAAATATGAGCACAGTGGAAGGGCAGGAGAGGGAGAAGTAGACTTCCTACTGAGCAGGGCTTGATCCTAGGACCAGAGATCATGACCTGGGCCTAAGGCAGACATTTAACAGGCTTGAGTCACCTGGGCGCCCTAGAATATGTTTTAAAAGTTGCAAAAGTTTCTGGCTAAATTCTTTATTAGTTGAATAATTTAGTAGCCATTCAATATTCAATTATGTTTACATACACAATTACATAGAATTTACTAGTAAAGAATCTGTTAAGATTTCTAAAAAAAAAAAGCATTTAGAGAAAGAAAGTGCACGCCCCCCCGCCGCCACACACGTGAGCAGGCATTGGTGCCACTGAGGAGCAAAGGGAGAGAGAGAATCTCAAGCTGACTCCCTGCAGAGTGCTGAGCCCAAGTGGCAGGGAAGGGGAGCTTGACCTCAAGACACTGAGATCATGACCTGAGCCCAAACCAAGAGTCAGATGCTCAACCAACTGAGCCACCCAGGCACCCTAAGAACCGTTTTAAAAAAAATTGGCTCAAATAGAAATGTTTATATGTTAATATGACAAGATTAGCACATGATGAGAAATGTAAACTAACTTGCTTTATGAACCTTCAAAATTAAAACAACCAGGAAAGTATTTAAAAATATTTAATTATTGAGGTACCTGGCAGGCTGTTGCTAGAACATTTGACTTGATCTCTGCATTGTGAGTTTGAGCCCCACGTTGGGCATAGTTGGGCACGTAAAAACAAACTCTTGATAAATAAATCACAGCATTAAAAAAATGATTGTTTTAAAGGTTCATTTTTTGGCCACCTGTATGTGTAAGCTCTATAAAGAGGTAGGTCACAAAAACCATTGGTAAGCACTGATCAGTCCTAAAACATGTCCTGCTGCATCTCTGCGGTCCTACAGTCACGGACAGGTCTTTCTTAGTATAAAAATATTCATATATTTACATAAAAATAATCTGAACTCAAAAGCCAACTTCATGTTTATTAAGTATCTGCTATAAGCATTCCCATTTAAAATGAGAAATAAAATAAAGGTGTACCAATTCCGGAGGTATAACAAATGTAACGAGATAGGAGACAACTCAAACGAACAACTACCACAAATAGCAAGAGAATTACTGAAGTGCCCACATACAAAATTATTATCTAGAAATCAATAGATGGTAGGGATTAAGCTGACAGACTGATCACAGAGAACTAACTTAATTTCCTTCCTTCATTTCCTTTCTACAGCCATAAACAAAAATAAAGTTCCTATTCCTGAGGAAAGGAAAAACAAGAAAGCAAGCAACAAAAAGAACAAAGCAACCAAATTTTACAAGCTTAAGAGTGAATGGATGAGTAGTTAATTACCTCAGTGGATCTGAGATGAACCAACTCTAAAACAGTGAGGGAAAAAGATGAGAGAAACATCCTGATTTCATGTTGTAGAATCTTCAAAAGGCTCAGAAACCAGTAGCTCCACATATCCCTAAAACAGGGGAAGGGGGTGCTAAAATGCGGTTGTCAGAGGCAGTCCTTCCCTCCAGGTTGAGGATGATGGGTTTTTCCCTACCCTAGCACAAATTCTAGACTTTTATTCTTTGGATTAAAACAGAAGATTTCTGTCTGGGTTCACCAAGCATGGGTAAATGGTTCAATATCATGCATGTGAACCGTCTCCTCCCTCTTGATTCCGATCGAGCTGGAAACCAGATCTCGGATCTTCTAGGCGTGTGAAGCTTCCCTGGAAGACTTTTTTCTCAGAAACACTTGTCTGTGGAATTAGGAGCCAGCAAAAAAGGAAAGACCTAAAGATACTGACTCAAGAGATTACCCATCAATGGGTGAAAAATCACCCTATGGTGAAGCTCACAAATTGAAAGCCCAACACATTTTTCTAATCTGCTCTCTACTTCCAAATTCTCAATCAAGGTAGACCCATCAATAATTACTAAATATCTGAGGAAAGCTACTAATAGTTAAAAGAAAAAAAAGTAGATAATGTATCCAAAAAAAAAAAAAAAACCCACCAGAAAAGAAAACCCACAAAATTATCAGTACTCTAGATGTGTGATGAGGAAAAGATCATAAAAAATGGCTAGGTCAACACAAAAAATGTCTATAGGTCAACACACCCACACAAAATGTCTAGGTCAACAGCAGCATGCTCTACTGACTGAGCCAGCCAGGCACCCCAAGATAGCAGAAAATCGAACACGTTCTGGCTGGCACTAAAACCTAGTTTTTTTCGTACTACATCATGCTGCAAATATCTCAGAATACTCTGAGAAAAATGGCTTTTCTAAATGATAATAACTGAGCCAGTGACTTGTTACCCTGCTAAACTCAGTCTCCATTACCCAGCATAGCACTAGAACCACACCTACACCCCATCAGCTCACAAAACTCCATGGAATGTGAAATATCACAACTTCAGGGATCCGAAGAAAATTCCCTAATTGAAACAATATCCATTCCTAAAAGCTAAACACAGCAATCTACATCGTGACACCAGTGCCCTGGGCCTAACTAACTAAAAAGGTGTACCGTGAAGAATAACAGAGTTTCGTGCAAAGCAAAGTTTGGTAAGGAGCAACAAAGCCAAAGGGAAGGCAGCAATACTACCATGTGAGTTATTCTAATCTTGTTTCTTTTTAGCGACGAACTGTAAAATGTTGGATCAGCTTTAAAGGACAAAACAGGCAATATCTAACACTGTACTGAATCTCAGGTAATAGATACAGAATCAGTGATTTATTTTTCCAAATCACCACCTTCAGATTCCCAATAAAATAATTATTCAGGGGCGCCTGAGTGGTTCAGTTGGTTGAGCGACTGCCTTCACCTCAGGTCATGATCCTGGAGACCTGAGATCGAGCCCCGCATCGGGATCCCTGCTCAACGGGAAGCCTGCTTCTCCCTCTCTCACTCCCCCTGCTTGTGTTCCCTCTCGCTGTGTTTCTCTCTGTCAAATAAATAAAATCTTTTAAAAAAAAAATTATTATTCAGATGAAGACTGGTGTTAAGAAACCATTAACGGGGGTGCCTGGGTGGTTCAGTGGGTTAAAGCCTCTGCCTTCAGTTCAGGTCATGATCTCAGGGTCCTGGGATGAGGCAGGGAGCCTGCTTCCTCCTCTCTCTCTGTCTGCCTCTCTGCCTCTCTTCCTCCTCTCTCTCTGCCTGCCTCTCTGCCTACTTGTGATCTCTCTCTGTGTCAATAAAGAAATAAAATCTTTAAAAATGAAAAAAGAAACCATTAACGGAATATCTGACAGAGAACTGGACATTTTATTGTACCAAAATGAAACATCGCGTAGACTACTTTCTGGTACAAGGAAAAGATACATTAACTTCATAACGGAGAGATCAGGCTGTCACTACCAATTCAGTGGTCAATCTTAGAATCACATTAGTACAACTACTATGTTATGTATCTACTGATGTGATGTTACTGGGAAGACTATCAGGGTAGTGAAATATAAATCTTCCTCAAATATAAGACAAAAACAAAAAATACTGTCAACCCTAACACAACAAATGATTCAGTACATTTTTCTTTAATCCAGCGGCAAAGAAAAAATATTTTTATCCATTAGAAAAGAACAAAAAAAGTTAAATCGAAAGTATTACAAATGAAAGGAACTTAAGTCATATTTTGGAACTCCAGAGTATGCCAGTCGTTTTTATCAGCAAGCATTAGCAATGCTTTCTCAGGGATTACCCAGGTTTGACTCTAAGGACAGGGTCCATCCATCTAAGCAATGAGTTCTTTGTCTTCAAGATTACAAAGAGGGCACCTGGGTGGCTCAGAGGGTTAAGCCTCTGCCTTCAGCTCACGTCATGATCTCAGGGTCCTGGCTTGGAGGCCTGCATGGCATCGGGCTCTCTGCTCAGTGGGGAGCCTGCTTTCCCGTCTTTCTTTGCCTGCCTCTCTGCCTACTTGTGATCGCTGTCAAATAAATAAAAAAAAAAATCTTAAAAAAAAAAAATAAAGATAAATCGCCTAACGGTAGCACTAAGTGTACTAAGTAAAAAATCAGGGTGCAATTACTCACAAACGGTATGTTTTCTTCCTTAATTTCCGGCAACGTTTCACCAGACTGGTCAGAAGGTGATTCCTGACCCTAGAATGACAGGAGAAAATGAGAAATTATGTAGTTAACAGCCAATGTGGAGGCAGCACCAACTCCTAACCGCCAGAGGGAGGAAGTAAAGAAGTCCAGGAGTTTCCGTGCTCGCTACCCTCCCCCATCCCCAGAACGCGGTGAGCAAACGCGGTAAAAAAAAACAAATCCCAGAAAATATAGAGACATGAACTACTGGACAAAGCTAAACCTTGTTCTGCAAACTGCAAAATGGAAGGCGGAGGGCAACAAGCCTGCTCTAGAGAAGGGGCCTGCGGGGTGGCGGGAAGGCAAAGGTTACCCGGATCCCCTCCTAACACTGCCCACCAGCGCCATCCCCGCACTCCCCGCACATTCAGGGGTAAGGTCAACGCCGGGCTGCGTCTCCCACATTCGTCCAAGCAGGACGCCAACACTTCGCAGCTTGTCCGCAATTAGAAACTTGCCGAAATAAGACACGAAGACAAGACGCGAAATGCCACGAAAGGGAAGAGCGACGGAGGGGACCGGGTCGGGGAAGAGGCAGCACCCTCGACCCGAAAAACTTGGGGACCTCCGGCTACCGCGGCGACGGTGGCAGCGCTCCCCGAGAGCGGGAGAACGAACCGAGGCGCCCCTCCCCCCACCCTTCCAGCACCGCC
>PITA01030160.1:0-16902 GCA_004023965.1 Spilogale gracilis | reverse complement strand
TAGCTGAACGCAGCCCTCCACCCATCATTGTCAACGTGCCAGATACATACCTAAAGCTCATGGATCCTCCACTCCAGACTACGAATTTGTAAAAACCACCAGCTGACGTCTGCGAACACCAAGTCAAACCATGACTGAATACCTCAACAACAAAACTGTGAGGTGCTATACAATGGTAGTTGTTTTTAAGATACTAAATGTGTTCCCTCTCTAGCTGTGTTTTACTCTGTCAAATAAATAAATAAAATCTTAAAAAAAAAAAAGATTTATTTCAGAGAGAGAGATGGAGAGAACCTCAAGTAGACTTCCTGCTGAGCACAGAGCCCAATGTGGGGCTCAGTCCCACAACCCTGAGATCATGACCTGAGCCAAAGAGTCAGATGCTCAACTGACTGTGCCACCCAACCTGTGGTGTTTTTTTTTTTTTTTATTGTTACTAAATTTTTTTTTCCCAGTGTTCCAAGATTCATTCCCCGTTTCCCACACCCAGTGCTCCATGCTTTAGGTGTCCCCAGTACCCATCACCAGGCTCTCCCATCCCTCCACCCCCTCCCTCCAAGTCCCTCAGTTTGTTTCTGTGTTCAAAGTCTCTGTTGTTTCGTTTCCCTCCCTAGATTACCCTAGTTCCCATTTACTTTCCTTCTCCCACTGTCCTCCAGTTTACCCCTCATGCACCGCAAGTGAAACCATGCGATACTTGACTTTCTCTTCTTGGCTTATTTCACTCAGAATAATCTCTTCCAGTCCCGTCCATGTTGCTACAAAAGTTGGATATTCATCCTTTCTGACGGAGGCATAGTATTCCATTGTATATATGTACCACATCTTCTTTATCCATTCATCTGTTGATGGGCATCTTGGTTCTTTCCACAGTTTGGCGATTGTGGCCATTGCTGCGATGAACATTGGGGTGCATATGGCCCTTCTTTTCACTACATCCGTATCTTTGGGGTAAATGCCCAGTAGTGTGATTGCAGGGTCATAGGGTAGCTCTATCTTTAATTTTTTAAGGCATCTCCACACTCCAACCTGTGTTTTTTTAAAAAAGATTTATTTACTTCTTTTAGAGGAGAGCATGGTTGAGTGGGAGGGGCACAGGGAGGGTGAAGGAGAATCTCAGACTGATTCCGTGCTGAGTGTGGAGCTTGAGATCGTGACTTGAGCTGAAACCAAGAGTTGGAAGCTTAACCAGCTGAAGCTTAACTGTACCTGTGCCAGGTACCCCTAAGATAGCCTGTATTTTAATTCTTAGCTAGACTCTTTGGAGTAATGCATTCTGTATATCAGTATATCACCACATATTTTGCAAAGTTGTTAATTCCTTTTATGTTTCCCCAGACCACCTTCTCCAAGTTAAGGAATTTCTTTGTGTTCTGCTGAATAGTTCTGTGCTCATGTTATCTATATGCTACATAATGTTATTAACATGTAATATATTCTCTTAGCTCTTGTATTTGTAAGCGAAGTATCTTATTATATTCTCTTTAGAGAGAAACTAGTTGATTTTATCCTAATCCTTCCCAGATCCTTTTTTTTTTCACTTGAAAATGAAAAATCTGAACCTATAGGCAGTAAGATAGGCTCAGGTGCACCATGTTTGTTCTCTAGAAGAACTATGGAAGAAAATATTATGCAGAAAATATTATTGCTTTTTATGACTAGAGTTAATTGGAAAATTGTTCAACCTCTGATGAGAAATGTTTCATATTTACCACAGGTTTGTCATTCCTAGAGACCTCTTAGAGCCTTTTTTAATGGATCACATGAAACATTCTTGAATGCTCTCCATAGTTATTATGTATTTTAGTTCAGTTTGGTATTTTCACATTTTCTTTCCTTCAGAATTCCTGAGTGAATGTTATTCTGTTCTGATTTATTTAGTTATTACTGTTATTTTCAAGAAGATTTTATTTATTTGAGAGAGAGAGAGAGTGCGAGCAAGCAAGAGCAGAAGAGCAGGGGGAAGGAGAAGCAGGCTCCCCACCGAGCAGGGAGCCCGATGTGGGGCTTAATCCCAGGACCCTGGGATCATGACCTGAGCTAAAGGCAGACACCCAACAGACTGAGCCACTCAGGCACCCTCAGGTCTAATTTTTTTTAACAATCATGTTTATTTTTCATTGTTAACAATAAATGATATCTCTATGGGACATTACTACAAGTTAGAAAATAATTTAGCTTATATTGTATAATTTTATTTTAGCAAATTGTTAGATGGTTTGAATGAGTATGATTAGTGGTCTGATTTCATAGACAGGGAACCTGAGGCTCACGGTGTTTTACCAAGCTTGAAAATAAAGAACTGAAAGGTCTCATGATTGCAAGTCCCATTGCTTGTCTTTACTGTCCCTGAGTGCCCATTCAATTTTAGTACCACCAGTGCTTCCATCTTTAGTCTTAGTGTTTGGATTTTTTTGGGGGGGGGATTATCTTGATCAGGATAGGGTAGATACTAGGCACTTTACTTGCATCAGCTTTGGACAGTTGATGTTTTGAGCTTGATATTTGGATACTCAGGATTTGTATACTCAGGGTGAACCCTAAACATCATGTTTGCATATAAAGCGCTTTCCCCCACTGAGAATGGCTCAATGTAGATGACTGAATTTCAACCTTGATTTCTGATCTAACATTCCATTTTTCCCCAGTGGGAAATTCCTACCTTCCTCATTCTTGCTTTTAGAAATTGGATCACAAAAGGTCTACCTAGTGGTTGGAATCTTACTTCAAGGAAGGATCATGTTGGTGCCCCTCCTATTCTTCTGACCTTGTATCACTCAGTTGGGGGGCTTTGGGCTATTTACCCACCACTTTAGTGCCACTAAAGACATGGTAATTTACACTGTAGGTCACATTCCCCTGGGGCTTGCTCATACTCACTTCTTCCTCTTACTCATTAGCATATATTGAAATTGATGCCCTAATAAAGGCTTTCAGATTCCTTCCATCCCGGTATGCTTGTTCCTTAGAATAATCCTAAATTGTTAATTAGATGTAGAATTTTTGCATTTACCATATATTCATAGTATCGTCTGAACTGTTATCATGAAAATTGAAATTGAGAATTCAGAATCTCTTTAATAATTTTCAGTCTGGAGTTTAAAGCTGTGATTTTTTAGAGCCTGAGATATATGTTTGTAGGTCATTTCTAGGTTGAAGCTAAGTGAAACCAGGCTGTGGTTGATGTTATCTAGAAGGAGAAAATAGGGTAAAAGGAAAAGAGTGTTTAAGGTTGGGCCTTGAGAAGCTGAGTATTTAATGGCCAGGCAACTATTTTGGAACCACAAAAGAAACACACAATGTAGAGACAGATAGAAGGAACACCAGGGGGACTCTGGTGTCTTGGGAACAAAGGAGGGAAGAATGTTGCTAGAGTTGAATGCTCCTGGGAGATGGGTTAAGATGAGAACTGAGAAGTATGCATTAGGTTTAGTACCTGATCCTCACTGTTGGTTTTAGTAAGAATCTTTACTATTAGAGTGATGAGATGGAAACCGGGTAGCATGGCTTACGGGGCAAGAGGAGGGGAAGAAATGAAGCCTGTTAGTGGAGAAAACTATGTTAAATAGTTGGGAAAGAAGAGAAATGGGACAGAAACTGGATAGAATTGTGAAGTTAGTAGGTGTTCAATTTATTACTTTTTTCAATAGGGGATACTTAATAATTATAAGTTAGTAGGGAGGATTTAGTTGAGGGAGAAGTAAAGTATATCATAAGAGAGAAAGGATGTTTGATATTTGATAGTACATCATGTTTCCAAGGATTTTACAAGCTTTTTTTTTTTTTTTTTGTATCATATGCTTTCATTTCTCTAGGGTAAGTACCTAGGAATAGAATTTCTATGTCTTTTGTTTAACTTTATAAGAAATGATTAAACACTTATCCAAAGTGGTTGTACCATTTTATTTCCTCGTCAACATTGTATGATGTTTTAGCTGTTCCACATGCTTGACAATATTTGTTAGTGTTCTCAATTTTAGCCAATCTAATGGCAGAGTAATGGTATCTCATTGTGGTTTTGATTTGCATTTCCCCTGGGATTAATGATTTTACTCATCTTTTCATGTTCTTATTTGCCACCTCTATTTCTTATTTAGTATAGTCCATCCTTTCCTATTTTGGGGGGATTATTTACTTTATTATAGAGTTCTAGTAGTTTTAAATACATCTGGCAGACAGGTTCTTTCTCAGACATATGTATTGCACATGTTTTCTCTTGATCTGTCTTTTGCCATTGTATTTTTTAAGGTTGATTTTGAAGAGCAGAAACTTTTTTTTTTTTTTAAGATTTTATTTATTTATTTGACAGAGAGAGAGAGAGAGATCACAAGTAGACAGAGAGGCAGGCAGAGAAAGAGGAGGAAGCAGGCTCCCTGCCGAGCAGAGAGCCCGATGTGGGCCTCGATCCCAGAACCCTGAGATCATGACTGGAGCTGAAGGCAGAGGTTTAACCCACTGAGCCACCTGGGTGCCCAAGAGCAGAAACTTTTAATCAAATCCAATGTATCAGCTTTTTTTTTATGGTTCGTCTGTTTTACATACTAAGAAATTTTTTTCTATGAAGAGGCTACAAAGATTTTCTTCTACTTTCTCTTTTTTAAGTTATATATTTTTAGCCGAGTGATATATTTTGAGCTGATATTTATGATCTGAGTTAATTCTTTTTTGTGGTGTGAAGAAAGAATCAAATTTTATTTAAGAACTATGATACCTGGTTCTTCTAGCACCTGTTTGTGGAAAAGCATTGTCATTCTTTCATTGAATTACTGCGACTCATTTGTTGAAAATGCTTTGACCATGTTTATATTGGTCTGTTTTTGGACTGTCCTGTTCCATTTATCTATGTGTCTGTCTTTAACGTTAACACAGTACTGCCTTGATTACTGTAATTTTGCCATCTTGAAATTAGAGATTTTAAGCCCTTCAACTCCATTTCCATTTTTCTTCTTTCATTTTCCTTTCGTTTCCTTTCTTTCTTAAGATTGTTTTGTATTTCCTTTGCATTTCTATATACATTTTAGAATTCATTCTTTATTTTCTAACAAGAACCTGTTGGGCTTGGATTGGGATTGTATAGAATGCCAAGTGGGGATGGGTAGGAAAAGTGAAATGGTCTTTTCCAATCAGATTTACATTATGGAAACTTCCCTCTTCAGACACAGTGCTGTAGTGGGCAGGAAGAGAGCAGGACTGAAGACAGGACATTGTACAGTCCTGGGAGTAGATGTTGAAGACTAGGAGAAAAGCAGTGATGGTACACAGTAGAAAAGTCAATACAAAAACTATGGGTTTTCTGTTGCTGCCCTAACAAATTACTGTGAATCTAGTGGCTGAAAACAATACAGAATTATTATTTTATAGTTTTGAAAGTTAGAAGTCTGGTACAATTCCTGGACAAAAATCAGGTTGTCTGTCTACTGCGTTTCTTTCTCGAATTCCCTCCCAAGGTGCTCTCTCTAGGATAATTGTCATTTTGCCTTTAAGATTGATGGTCAGTTTTGAGTTAATTTTTGTATAAGGATGATGTGGCCCTGTAGGTCATGGGTTAGAGCACTGGTCTTGTATAAGAGTGATGTAAGGGTGGAGATTCATTTTCCACCCCATGAATATCCACCGTTTGTGCCAGCACCATTTGTTGGAAAGAATACCTTTTTTTTTTTTCCCATCGAATTACCTTGTATTTTTCTTTTTTTTAAACCAATGTAATCTGTATGTGTAGGTCAATTTCTCAATGCTATATTTAGTTCCATTGATCTATGCCTTCCGTTATTCTGATAATACACTATCCTTAATTCTGTGGTTTTATACAGTAAATCTGGTACTATAAATCATTCAGCTTTTGTTCTTTTTAAAAATTGATTTGGCTAAAAGCGATTTGTATTTTCATGTAAATTTTAGAATCTTCTTGTCAGCTTGTTACCACATCATTTGCTATATTTTGATTTGGATTACACTAAGTCTAGGATAAGAAAATAATCTGTAGATGAATTTTGAGAGAATTGACATCTTACCAGAATTGAGTCTTCCAGTCCATGAACATGAACACGGTATATCTTACTTTTTATCTTTCTTTCTTAATTTGTATTAGCAAGTTTGTGGTTTTTGTGTTTAGGTTTTACACATATTTTGCTGTATGTATCTATAAATATCTCATGTTTTTGATGCTGTTATAATGTCACTGTATCTCTTTTTAAGATTTTATTTATTTATTGGACAGAGTCTAGAGAAAGTGCACAAGTAGGGAGAGCAGCAGGCGGCGGAGGGAGAGGCAGAAGCATGCTCTCTTCTGAGCGGGGAACCTGATGTGGGTCTAGATCCCAGGATCCTGGGATTATGACCTGAGCTAAGGGTAGCCACTTAACTGACTGAGCCACCCATGGGCCCCTGTATTTTCAAATTGTTGTGAATGTATAAAAATATAATTCAGTTTTCCATATTGACCTTGTTTCTCTCACAGAGTTTCCTAGATTTAATTATTATTGGCAGTAGGATTTTAATAAGTTTCTTAGGTTTTAAAAAATGAACATGATCACATGGAAGTTATTTTTTGATGGTGAAATGGTTGAAGAAATTGTTATTTTTGTTGTGGAAATTTTGTTAGAAAATTATGAGGAAAATACTAAAAAAAACTTTCCCCCAATGAAACATTTTCATTTAAGTCTCAATGTAATTGCTCATAAGATAGAAGACTTTCCCCATAATATCAAAGATCAGTTGTTTCAAATTTTGATAAATTGCAGATATTTTTATGTAGTTTTAGATTTCCTATGATAAAACATAGCACAATTAATACTTTGGGTAAAAAAATACTTTGGGTGAACTCAAATGTAGGAAGAAAGTTTATCAATTTGTAATCTAAAAATTCAACACAGAGCATATATATTTTTTGAATCTCTAAATTCTGTCAGGAATTTAAATATGAAAAAAGCTAATTTCATGTGCACAGTGCCCCAGCTATGGAAAGTAAAAAATTCAGATTTTTTGGAATTTTCAAGCAACAAATGGCTATCTTTACTGCTTTATTGAATCATATCATACATATTGAAATTACTTGTACCTTGGTTTTTTAAAGTACTCTCTCTAAAAAGTGTCATGGATACAACTGTTAAAAATAATTTTGTATAGGGTACCTGGGGTGGCTCAGTCAGTTAAGCACCTGACTCTTGATTTTGGCTGAGTTTCTGATCTCGGGGTCATGAGATCAAGCCCTGCTTCAGGTTCTACACTGAGCATCTCTCACTCTCCCTGTCCCCCTGCGCCCCACTTGCATGTTTCTCCTTCTCTCTCTCTAGAAAGAAAGTAAAAATAAAAAAATTCTGTATACATCTATAAATGCTATGGATTATCACTGGCTTATAGAACTATTGAAAGAAATAAAAGGACTGTAAATTTAGTCATTTTGTGTTATTTGCCAACATTTTTTGGTTGCATGGCAGAAGAGTTTACAAAAAATTTATTATATTCTTTTTTAATACATTCTTTTTTTTTTTTTTTTTAATTTTATTTATTTGACAGCGAGAAACACAGCCAGAGAGGGAACACAGCAGGGGGAGTGAGAGAGGGAGAGGCAGGCCTCCCGCCGAGCAGGGAGCCCGATGCGGGACTCGATCCCAGGTCTCCGGGATCATGACCTGAGCCGAAGGCAGTCGCCCAACCAACTGAGCCACCCAGGCGCCCCTATTATATTCTTTTTACAAAATATTTTATTTATTTGAAGGAGAGAGAGATAGCTAGAGAGAGTATAAGCAAGAAGGAGAGGAAGAAGCAGGCTTCCCGGGGCACCTGGGTGGCTCAGTTGGTTAAGCAACTGCCTTTGGCTCAGGTCATGATCCTGGAGTCCTGGGATCGAGCCCTGCATCGGGCTCCCTGCTCTGCAGGAAGCCTGCTTCTCCCTCTCTCACTTCCCTTGCTTGTGTTCCCTCTCTCACTATGTTTCGCTCTGTCAAATAAATAAATAAAATGTTTTAAAAAAAAAAAAAAAAGAAGCAGGCTCCCCTGAGCAGGTAGCATGGAGCCCAAGGTGGGGCTTGATCCCAGGATCTCCCGGGATCATGACCTGAGCTGAGGGCAGCTGCTTAACCGACTGAGCCACCCAGGTGGCCCTAAGAATTTGCTATACTCTTAACTCCGAGTCAGAATGTTTGTGAAATGTTCCAAAACCAAAACCAAAAATATGCCATTGCAATTTAAGTTTTTACATTATTATAATATTTTATAAGAATTAGGTAAATTTGAAGCTCAAGGACATGAAATACAAGAAAAAATTGAATGCTTTGTTGACATTATAAATTTAAAGTTACTTTTCAATTTATGCAATATGTCCTTGAATTTGACATAAATAAACTGAGTCAATACAAGATTTAGTGAGTTACTCACTAGACAGTCATATTTTTTAAATTGATATGCTTTTGCTTCTGAGTTAAAACAAAGATTTAAAAAAGATGAACCATTTTTGTCATTGTGTCCTTGTGTCATTGTCATATTGAAGAAATGTATTTATGTGGTACATGAATGTGTTGTTTAAAAACTTTGAAGTGTGTTTGGAGAAACTTAGTTATGTGAATTACTTTTTAAACTCTATTTGGTAAAATCTAAATACCAATTAAAGATTCATAATTAAAATTTAGCCTTCTAATTAAGATGATATAAATATACAGTGAATTTCAAATTAGACTTAGTTTTAAGAAAAGAATATAAAAATCTCTTAATTTTTATAGCTATTACGTGTTTTTTTCTAACATTTTTAATTAACATATAATGTATTTTTTTTTCAGGGGTACAGGTCTGTGATTTGTTAGTCTTATATAATACTCAGTGCTCATTACAATACATACTCTCCCCAGTGTCCATCACCCAGGTGATTATATGTTAAAATAGTATTTTATTTTGGATGTTTGTGATTAAATGTATTATTAAAATTCATTTTACCTTTTTCATTTTGCTTTTTAAAATGTGACTTTTAGAAAAGTTGATATTACACATGTAGGTTAGAGTATATTTTATTAGACAACCCTGAGCTAGATCATTTTGTTTTCTTGCCTGTAGGAAGATTTGTGGGTGTTTTCTGGATGCTTGAGGTTAAGAGAAGTTTGAGCTAAAGGCAGTTTTGTCTTAATTCATTCACTAGTAGTTTCTTGATTATCCTGGTTGCATCAGTTACTCTGTTAGTGATACATTTTATTATTCCGAAATAATGCATATTCTTTATAAATATGAATACTGTGATCCAGTGGATCTTGCTGGGTTGCTTGCATATGTCAAAGTATGTACTAATGTGAAATGAATTTGTGTTTGTATATACTAACTGCTGTAACTTCTAGTGAGCCATATTAAGAGACTGGTGGTGGTGAAGCCTCCAATTGTTTGCATTCTTTCAGAGGAGTACATTATTCAGAGATGTTTTGCATAGCCACAATTGAGAGTTGGCTGAGAGGCAGTGTATGCACTGTAGACTTTCTTGCAACAGCTGTCACAGTTGGCAAAAGTAATGCTGGAGAAGCTCTGCATTAAATTGGCCCAGTGGACGTAATTAATTCAGAGAAAGAAGAGTTGTTTGCAATAGCAGGCATGCTTGGCATAGTTTGGCAGCTGGTATGATTATGTGCCTCAATTATAGGGCATGGTGGGTAAAACCGCCTCTGTTTATGAAGTGATGTGGATTGTGTAGTGGGAACAGATGGCTAAAAAATACTTGACCTTCTAGTACCTTGCTACACTTATGATGAAAGTAAATTTTTTTTTGAAGAATTGGGAGAAATTTTTATAAATTTGGAAAACGTCCTGAATATAAATGAAGAATTGAGCCAAATTTAGTCAGAAAAAAGAAGGCATATTTAAAAACCTCTTTTATATAGCATAATGGAATCTCATTATTGATACAAATTATTACATAAATGTATAACGATTTTTGATTTTGCAGAATTTCACATTTAGCCCTTTGTGTATTTTTGCTCTGTTCATTTAACTCCTTAATAAGGAACTTTGCACATTTGAAAAACCGCTTCTTACCTGTGCATTTATTTGACTTCTGAATTAAAGAGAGTAAATAGACCACAAAACCTGTAAAACTAGGCTTTTGTACTTTGGTGACTTGCTTTAATTTATATCCTTAGGATTGCATTCTATCTAAAAGTAAAGTCTACCAATTTTCAAAGATATGTAGAAATTTAAATGAATTAATTCCAAATCTAAGAACTTCAGATTTACAAATGTAAATTACTGAAGAATATATACAAGGCTATCTGCTTAAAACTTTATTGTACCTAGTGTAATGAAATGTGTAGGACAGGCCATAAAGCATAATGGGGGTGAGCCCAGGTCCTGATGTCACGTTGTCTGACTTGATATCAGGCTCCATAAGCTGTCTGATGTGGCAAGTTACTTCTCTGCTCTTAGATGCGTCATCTGGAAACTGGAAGTAATGATAACATTTATTTGGTAGATGGTTTTGAGATTTAACTAACATAAGAGATGCAAAGCATTTAGCATAGCTCCTAGCTTTTAGTACGTACCTGCCAAAGAGTACTTAGTGCTCAAGTACATATGGAATTTAATTCCTTTTCTTAGGTAACTGGGACTTGACTATTTTAATTACCTTTTTCATAATTAATAGATTGTACTTTACATGGCATGATTACCAAATAGTAACAACATAAGGCATCTATTCCTGATCTTGAATCTCAGTAGAAAGCTGAGTAAGGTTCTTCATTCTTTTCTGAAAAATTGTGTTTTCTAAGGGATACATATTAATCTTAGAAAGCAGTGACTTAATCACTTTCTTGCATCACAGTAATAAAATGATTGTTAAAAAGACTATAATTATCATCAGTTGTTTTTGGAATTTAATTTTTTGTAGAAATAATATATTGATGTGGCTGAACATTCAAAAGATATGAAAGGACATACAATGAGAAGTGTATGCTGATGTGTTCTTTGCCTTTTTCATTTGCCAATTTATTTTAGGCAGTGTTCTGTATCTGTCCATAAACAGCTTTCACATTCATTCTTAGCTGCCTTGTGTTTCATGTATGGATGTACTATAATTTATTGCTTGATGTTAAATCATTCTTCCTTTGCCATTTGCTTTTTTCTGTTCATTTTTCCCCTAATTGTCTGCAATAGCTTTGTATAGATCCTGTCTGTCTTCCTTTCTCTTCTTTCTTTCTCCCTTCCTTCCTTTCTTTCCTTCCTTCCATCTATATCCATCCTTCTTTCCTTCCTTTCTTGTTTATTCATCTTTATATGATTTTTTTTGGCCTGTTATTTGCAGGAACCACTTGTGAGGGAAGGGCCAGAGCCCTGGGAGGAACTTCCTTTGTTATCTTGGGTTTGTCTGAGATTTCACTGAGAGTGCCATTTACAGAGGAATCAATTCTTGGGCTCATATCAAAGTTTGAAACTTCTGCACTTCGAAAATCACTGTTAAGAGAAGGAAAAGACACCGTACAGAGTGAGAAAATGTTTGCGTAGAATAGATTTGAGAAGGAACTTGTATTTGGAATATATAAAGAACCTGTAAAACTGAATAATTAAAAAAGCAAACATCTCAATTACAAAATGGGCAAAAGTTTTGAAGACTTCACCAAAAAGATAGCTGAATGGCAAATATGCACATGAAGAGATGCTTAGTATCATCAGCCATTAGAAAAATGCAGATGGAACGAAAGTGATGTACTATGACACAA
The DNA here is from genome assembly GCA_004023965.1 of Spilogale gracilis. NCBI lineage: Eukaryota > Metazoa > Chordata > Mammalia > Carnivora > Mephitidae > Spilogale > Spilogale gracilis. Next base: position 5,218 of record PITA01030160.1, on the reverse strand, counting down.
CTATTAGAATGGCTAAAATTCTATACCATGTTTGGCAAAGCTGTAGAGTCACCAAGACTCATACAGTCCTGTTGTACTAACTACAAAATGATACACCCACTTTGTAAAAATAATGAGTCAGTTTCTTAAAAAACTGAAACCTACATCTAATATATAATCTAGCCATTCTACTCCTAAGTATTTACCCATGAGAAATGAAAATAAATGTCCATGTAAATATTATATTTGAATGTTCATAGCAGGTTTATTAGTAATAGGCCCAAACTAGGAACAATGCAGATGTCTATCAACAGGTGCATGGATAAAATTAAGCGTGACATATCCTTATCATGCAAAACTAATGAGCTATAAAAAGCAGTAAACTACCCATAGTCATTGCTATCTGGATGAATCTGAAATTATTCTGAGTGAAAGAAGGCAGATAAATATGAGCACATACCATATGATTCCATTTATATAACATTCTGGGAAATTAAGATTTAATGTATACTGTCATAAAGGAGACCTTTGCAAACCTGGATAGGACGGATGGGGTCTGGAGTTGGGGAGGACCAAGAAGAGATCACAAAGGCTTAAGAGGGGCATGGTTATTAGTTCATTATCTTGATCGTAGTGATGGTTTCATGGATATGTCAGAGGTTTTCAAATTGTATAATTTATTTATTTATTTTTTTTTTTATTTTTTTTTTTTAAAGATTTTATTTATTTGACAGAGAGAAACACAGCTAGAGAGGGAACACAAGCAGGGGGAGTGAGAGAGGGAGAAGCAGGCCTCCCGCTGAGCAGGAAGCCCGATGTGGGGCTCGATCCCGGGTCTCCGGGATCATGTCCTGAGCCGAAGGCAGTGGCTTAACCAACTGAGCCACCCAGGCGCTGCCTCAAATTGTATAATTTAAATATGTGTAGTTTATTCTCTGTCAATTTAACCTCAAGTACTGAAAAAATAAGTGAAATGGTTAAAAGTTCACATTGCTGGAGTGTCCTAGACCTCAAAATTCTCGCCAGGTGTGCCCAGTTGCAGATGATCCTGTCAAGAGAGTCATGTCACAGTGTGTCCAAGTTCAGCCATTCCCCTTCGGGCCTAGCCTTTTATATACAAAGGGCTAGAGCAGTATACTGCTGTGGGTGTTTGCAGGGACCTGTTTCATGTGGCTGGGTGTCCTCTGTCTGTCTCAGTATTGAGCAGTATGTACTGTGTGGTATTGATCTGTACACTTGGATGTGAACACAGTCTTAATTGATCATCCTCAGCCTTCCCGGAGAGTTATAAACCTGGTTCACGCACATGGCTGAACTTAGTGCCAGGTACCCAGGACGAGAGTCAAATTAACAAGGAATCTCTGTGAGTCATTTTAATGGGCCTATGAATCAGCTATATTAAGAGGTAATGCCTGCATCTTATATTCTGACAGAAGCTTTTAGAAGATCAAATGTTGTTTTCACGAATTTTAAGTTAAAGAGCCACCTAGGTGGTTGATTAAGTGGCAGATCCGTGTTTTGAAACTAACCTGAAAGCCCTCGTTCTTTTCACTCTACCATGAAGCCATTCCAACCTGTCAGAAGAAATTTTTGCTGATAACAGCATTTTCAAATTGGTCTTATCTAACTTCTTCTTTTTGGAAGGACATTCAGAATAGATCACCACTTTTTAAAAAGAGTCAAACACTGTATTTTTCCTATTGTTAATTTGTATTTTTTGATTAATATTAACTTCTTACCTAAATTTCCACCCTTATAAAAGTATTAGAATCAGGAAATGATTTTATTTTCTTACTGATACTATGCTAAAGAATTTAAGTCTAATAATTATTCTACTTCTAAAAATCAACTAGCTTTTTTTTCTTTTACATTTCTTAATGCCTTTTAGAAAATTATTATTCCTTTTTTCCTAATGCCTTTTATACCAGTGTTTTCTTCATTCCATAACTGGAATCCTTTATCTAGCTTTCTTAAGTTGAACTTTTTATTTTTAGTAGAGTGGATTCACATGCAGTGATAAGAAATACTTTAGAGAAACATACAACTTTTTACATCTTGTGACTTCAGAATAAACTGAAAATAGCTGAAATAATATCAGATAGATACAGAACTTACACAGCATCATCCCTTGCCACTAGTCCTTTGAGCTCTGTGTCCACTAATAATAGATTATTTGTGGTCCCAACTTCTGCGTGAATTTTCTCATCTTTCAGTTATACATAACATTTTCTGTGTCTAGAAGCCACATTCCCCATACATTTCTCTAATTAACATATATTTGTCCAATAGTTCTGACTTTCAACTCTTTTTTCTCTAATTGAATCCCTTGACATGTCTCTGCAAGATTAGGCTTTTTGTTCGGGTATTTCCATAGCAACCTGGAGTAAGGTCCACAAGTTCTCCTGTCCCTGGGACCTAGTATAGTACATACTATCATAATTGCCCATTTATTTGCCCATGTTTTTCTATACTGCATGATAATTGAGGAGCGGATTGTTTTTTGTTCTATCCTTGTATTCCCAATGACTGTTAACTTCTCGAAGGCACATAGTTCTGTTGCCTAGCGTCCAGAACAGGAGCTGAGTAGAAATTAAAGGATGGACGAGAAATAATGGAGCAGAACTGAATAGACAATGATATTTTAGTTGAATAGTTATTTCACTGAATAAACACAGTCTATAATAAAATAAAACAGAAACCAGACTAGAATGTATAGTGGTGACTGTTTGGATCTGGTGTATTAGGGAAACCTTAGTTTTTAAAAGGTTACTTTAGGGAATTCTGGGTGGCTCAGTTAACTGTCTGACTTTTTTTTTTTTTTAAGATTTTATTTATTTATTTGACAGAAACACAGTGAGAGAGGGAACACAAGCGAGAGAGGGGAGTGAGAGAGGGAGAAGCAGGCCTCCCGCTGAGCAAGGAGCCTGATGTGGGGCTTGATCCCGGGTCTCCAGGACCATGACCTGAGCTGAAGGCAGTTGCCCAACCAACTGAGCCACCCAGGCGCCCCAATTGTCTGACTCTTGATTTCGGCTCAGGTCATGATCTCAAGATTGTGGGATCAAGCCCTACTCCAGGCCCCACACCAGGTGGGGAGCCTTCTTAAGATTCTCTGTCTTACCCTCTACCTCTGCCCCTTCCCCGACTTGTGCATATGCATGCTCTCTGTCTCCCTCTCTTTCAGAAATAAATAAATAAAAGGTTATTTTAACTGCCCAGAAAAATGATATAGAAAGTGTTAGAGGATATCTGAAGAAACAAGTTTTTGTGAAAGGGAGAACCTACCCACATGTTTTTTAAAACTTTTAATTGCCTGGAGATTAGTGGTGAGATATTTTTAAGAACCAAGCTCTTTTCATTTAGCTAAAGTAATAAAGTGCCCTTTTAGATAAACAGAGTGTTTTACACTACAATAAATTTAAATATATACATTTGATGAAGTTTTTGTATGAGTATGCTAAAAATTCAGTTCTATTTTAGTTACACTGAACTCATGTATGAAGAAACTGTTTTCTAGCATTATTGATGTTCCTAGACATTGATTTCTGAAGAAGGGTAGGAGAGTAATAGTCTGACACATAATTAACATTTGTAGACCTCATCTTAAGGACAATGACATACTATTTTATATTATTTCTTGAAATAGCCAGAAAGAATGAAGAATTTAATATTTTTCTAGTTCTGTGGGTGAGTTTTTGAAATGTATGCAAAAGGAACTTCATGTCAGACATGTATATGAATATGCAGTTCCATTAGTGAAGTTACAAGTGTACATTTCTCTAAAATTTTAGGACTTCTGGAAAAATTTTATTGAGAATATTCTAGATTTGCCGAAACAGAGGTGGAGCATGTTTATCAGTTTTTGTGTTTTTCTTTGCCTGCCTTTCTTACCTGGTAACTGCAAATTGTAGCTGCAGAAAAAGAACTCTTATACATTACAAAGTCCTGGACTATACTATTTGCTCTTTTCTACTCATTAGGTACAAAACTACAAATATTTGTCAAACTCAGCATCAGCATTTTCAAGTGTCATTTTTGTCAGCTGTTTATTTTCTGTCTCTTTCCTGTGAAAAGATTTGAAGAAGTTTTATGCTCTAAGACTGGTAGTGTTAGATTTTCCTTCATTTTTATAAAAGAAATGTTGAAGTTATAGAAAAATATGAGTTTCAAATAATTCTGGTAGTCATTAGAAAGAAATAATATTTTCAAATTGGTAATAATCTTATAAAACACTATTTTTTATATAAGAACTTTCAAAAACTCAAATTTCATTCTTTCAAGTAAACAATGAAGATTTAAAAAAATAGATCATGATATTTAGAGTCATTGGAATCTGGTAAAAAAGGAAGCAAATAGAGCATCTGATTCATGTTCTTGTAAAATTCATGTCATTTAATATGTAGTTGCTCTTTCTATGCACATTTGAACATATGAGAAACAAAAGGTAGTATGCATGTTAAATGTTTTGCTGTAGATATAAAGTGATTGTTCCAAAGAAGGTGTGTACTAAAATTCATTCAAAATCTAATATAACATTGAAACTAAAATTATGAGATTAATTCTCTTGCACAGTTACTAAGTAGTTAAGATGATCACATCATTTGCATGTAATATGTTTTGCTGATGGCATGTGAGCTGTAAGGTGACTGAAATGATTTTCAGTTTGCTGTTGTAAGCCATGTAAAAATACTGAAAATCATACTTGTTCTTATTTTTTTATTTTTTATTTTATTTATTTATTTTTTTACTCTTCTTTTTTTTTTATTGTTACTAAAAATTTTTTTTTCCAGTGTTCCAAGATTCATTCCCCATTCCCCACACCCAGTGCTCCCCGCTTTAGGTGTCCCCAGTACCCACCACCAGGCTCTCCCATCCCTCCACCCCCCTTCCTCCAAGTCCCTCAGTTTGTTTCTGTGTCCAGAGTCTCTGTTGTTTCGTTTCCCTCCCTAGATTACCCTAGTTCCCATTTACTTTCCTTCTCTCACTGTTCTCCTGTTTACCCCTCATGCACCACAAGTAAGTGAAACCATGCGATACTTGACTTCTTGGCTTATTTCACTCAGCATAATCTCTTCCAGTCCAGTCCATGTTGCTACAAAAGTTGGGTATTCATCCTTTCTGACGGAGGCATAGTATTCCATTGTATATATGTACCACATCTTCTTTATCCATTCATCTGTTGATGGGCACCTTGGCTCTTTCCACAGTTTGGCGATTGTGGCCATTGCTGCGATGAACA
>PITA01030159.1:0-16894 GCA_004023965.1 Spilogale gracilis | reverse complement strand
TCCAGAAGAATTGAACTACAATAAATTCTAAAGAGGGGTGCCTGGGGAGCTCAGTAGATTAAACATCTGCCTTCTACTCTGGTCATGATCCCAGGATCTTGGGATCAAGTCACAAGTGGGGCTTGCAGGGAGCCTCCTTCTCCCTCTGCCTCTGCTGCTTCTCCTGCTTGTGCTCTCTCTCTTTCTCTGTCTGTCAAATAAATAAATAAAATCTTAAAAAAAAAAAAGAAAGAAAAGAAAAATATTCTAAGGAAGTTTTGGAAACTGAAGGGAAAAGATACTAGATGGAAATGTGGATCTACAGAAAGAAAGGAAGAGCCCTAGTAATGGCAAATATAATTGAACTATTTATTGTTTCTTGCCTTAATTTCTTTGAAACACTAGGACTGTTTAAAACAAAAAAAAAAGTGACTGTGCTTTGGAGTTTATACCATACCTGCATGAAATATATGACAGCAGTCCGATGAAAGACGAGGGAGTAAGTGGAAACATACTGTGGCAAGCTTCTCACATTTTACATGAAATAGTACTTTATTAACTTTGCATAGTAAAATTGAGGTAAGTTAAAGATATATATTTTATTTATGACTTTGTGACAAAGATACTAGGAAAGTCAACGTCCGGTTCTTTTTTTTTTTTTTTAAGATTTTATTTGTTTATTTATTTGACAGAGAGAAACAACTGCTAGTAGGGGAACACAAGCAGGGGGAGTGAGACAGGGAGAAGCAGGCTTCCCGCCGAGCAGGGAGCCCGATATGGGGCTCGATCCCAGAACTCTGGGATCATGACCTGAGCCAAAGGCAGACCCTTAATGACTAAGCCACCCGGGTGTCCCTCAACGTTCAGTTCTAACCAACAAGCGCAGTGAGCCATCTATTCTGTGCCAGATCCCAGCTGGACTCTGGAGAAACAGAGATGAGTAAATAAAGCTTCTGTTAAGGTTATTCCTGTAACACTTGTGGGAAGATGGTTCTCCCTCAGACAGTGGCTCAGGAACACAAGCTACTTTGTGCTTTAAAGTCTTGGCATCCAAGGTACCCATCAACAGATGAATGGACAAAGAAGATGTGGTACATATATACAATGGAATACTACGCCTCCATCAGAAAGGATGAATATCCAACTTTTGTAGCAACATGGACTGGACTGGAAGAGTTATGCTGAGTGAAATAAGCCAAGTAGAGAAAGTCAAGTATCACATGGTTTCACTTACTTGCAGTGCATGAGGGGTAACCTGGAGGACAGTGGGAGAAGGAAAGCAAATGGGAAGTAGGGTAATCCAGGGAGAGAAACGAAACAACAGAGACTTTGGACACAGAAACAAACTGAGGGACTTGGAGAGAGGGGGTGGGGGGATGGGAGAGCCTGGTGGTGGGTACTGGGGGTACCTATTGCGTGGGGCACTAGGTGTGGGGAATGGGGAATGAATCTTGGAACACTGGAAAAAAAATTTAAGTAACAATAAAAAAAAAAGTCTTGGCATCTGTTTCCAATCAGCAAACCGGGAAAGTGAATGGACAAAGCCCATATTCACTCACAAAAGCCCAACACATGAGTGGCAAGCATCCCTTTGGCTCACATTCCACTATGATTGCATGGCCATATCTAAAGGCAAGGGAGGCTAGGGAGTGCATCTGTCATATGCCAGCCTTAATCTTATTATTAGGAGAAAATGCATTTTGTAGTCTCCATCATATTCTCCTCAGAGAGCTTATGATGTACACTTAGGACAATAAACAAAAAATTTGATAATATTTTCCTAACTTTTAAAATAAATCATGTTGGGATGCCTGGGTGGCTCAGTCAGTTAAGCATCTGCCTTCAGCTCAGGTCATGATCTCAGGGTCCTGGGATCAAGCCACATGTTGGGCTCCCTGATCCCATGGGGAGCCTGCTTCTCCCTCTCCCTTTGCCTCTCCCCCTCCTGTGCTCTCTCTCACTATCTCTGTCCCTATCTCTCTCCCTTTCTCAAATAAATAAATAAAATCTAAAGAAAAATAAAAGAAAAAATAAATAAATCATGTTAATTTTACACATGATGCAAAAAAGTATAAAGAATACAGCATAAAATTAAAATCATTAATATCCTAAATACCACAAACCGCAAAGCAATAACCCATGTGAGAATAACATTCTTTTTCTGTTTACCAAAGTATATTTCTTTGGTCTTTATTTTTTTCATAACAAATTTAAAATCATGCCATAAATTCTGGTTTATGACATGTTCAGGGTTCTTTTTTTTCTCACTTAATTCATCATAAACACTTTCCCACTTCATTATTACAACCAAGTTGGAATCAAGAAGAAAGAGGGCTGTTTACATAACAGTGGGACATTTTTTTAAATCTGAAGAGAAAGCGATTTCCTTGAATTTTCACATTCCCTGGAAGATTATGATAAACTCCAGAAAAAGAAAAGAAATCCAACCAGCAAATAGTACTTTCTTGGGGCTGAAAGACATGAATACTCTGTGAATACTCATATGACTAGTAACCCCACAAGACATCTGGAACTTGAAGGAGTAGTGATAGATGCTGCTGGTGACAGGAGGAGACGTGGAGAATGACAGGGCATCAGAAGACTACAAATGGTCAAATACTTCTTTCAATTTTCAAGGATAGCTGGAAGGTAGAATTAACTCCACCTTGATTACATTGACATCGCACCCAAAAAGAGCCCACTGAGAAGATAAAGAAGAGCCACAAGCTATTACTTGGTCAAACTTAAGCCATCCAACCCCCTTTCAACCAGCGTAAGGGTTTATCAGGACCAAGTATTAAAATGGGTTTTGCAGACACAAATAAGAGAGAAGAGTGCCTTCCTCAAGGAGCTTTAAACCCAAGAACAAGTCCTTTAAGTTAAGCTCAAGGATATGAGTTTCAGTAATGTACTAGAAAAAAACTCTTTAAAAAAATATTTATTGATTTGACAGAGAGAAACACAGCCAAAGAGGGAACACAAGCAGGAGGAGTGAGAGAGGGAGAAGCAGGCCCCCCGCAGAGCAGGGAGCCTGAGGCGGGGCTCAAACCTGGGACTCTGGGATCATGACCTGAGCCAAAAGCAGACACTTAATGACTGAGCCACCCAGGTGCCCCTGGGAAAAAACCTCTTGATCTATACTTCCATTTATCCCATTGCCATCTCCTCGACACCACCATATGCCTGCCACTATGCTTAATGCCAGAGGTGATAAGATATGGTCTGTCTGTGGAAAATTCATAGACATCACCCACATCATACACAGCCACACATCTGCCATGCCAAAACAGTTTTATTTTAGGGAAGTAGGAAGAAACAGCTGAAACTTCTGTTTAATTCTGAGTGCCTTTATGCCCTTATACCACTGATGTAGCACTGATGGAAATGAGGTCCTCCCTAAAGAGGCTGGACTTTGTGAGGAGATCTCATGAGACCAAAGGGAGTATGTCAGTGAGGAACAGGCTTAGAATGGGAATGGAATGCAGCTTCTGGCAATAAGGAAGGTAAAGGTATGTTTTGAAAAAAGATTCATGGGAAACAAAGCCATTTCAAGAAATAGTACTGGACCACTGTTGTTCAACATAGTACTAGATAGAGGTCCTAGCCTCAGCAATCAGACAACAAAAAGAAATAAAGGGCATTCAAATCAGCAAAGAAGTCAAACTTTCATTCTTCACAGATGACATGGTACTTTATATGGAAAACCTGAAAGACTCCACCCCAAAATTGCTAGAACTCATATGACAATTAAGAAACATGACAAGATATAAAATCAGTTGCATTTCTATACACTAACAATAAGACAGAAGAAAGAGAAATTAATGAGTCGGTCCCATTTACAATTGCACCAAAAACCATGAGATACCTAGGAATAAACCTAACAAAAGAAGCAAACAATCTGTACTCTGAAAACTATAGAACACTCAGGAAAGAAATTGAGGAAGACACAAAGAAATGGAAAAACATTTCATGCTCATGCATTGAAGAACAAATATTATTAAAATATCTATGCTACCTAGAGCAATCTTTACATTCAATGCAATCCCTATCAAAATACCATCAACTTTTTTCACAGAGCTAGAAAAAATAATTCTAAAATTTGTATGGAACAAGAAAAGACACTGAATAGCCAAAGAAATGTTGAAAAAGGGGCACCTGGGTGGCTCAGTGGGTTAAAGCCTCTGCCTTTGGCTCAGGTCATGATCTCAGGGTCCTGGGATCGAGGCCCGTATTGGGCTTTCCGCTCAGCAGGGAGCCTGCTTCCTTCTCTCTCTGTGCCTGCCTCTCTGCCTACTTGTGATCTCTCTCTCTGTCAAATAAATAAATAAAGTCTTAAAAAAAAAAAAAAAAAAAAGGAAATGTTGAAAAAGGAAACCAAAGCTGGTAGCATCAAAGTTCTGGACTTCAAGGTCTATTACAAAGCTGTCATCATCAAGAAAGCACGGTCCTGGCACAAATACAGACACATAGATCAATGGAATAGAATAAAGAACCCAGAAATGGACCCTCAACTCTGTGTTCAAGCAATCTTTGACAAAGCAGGCAAGAATATCCAATGGAAAAAAAGACAATCTCTTCAACAAATGGTATTAGGTAAATTAGACAGCCACATGCAGAAGAATGAAACTGGACCACTTTCTTACACCATAAAAAAACAAACTCAAAATGAATGACAGACCTAAATGTGATAGAGAAAACCATCAAAATCCTAGAGGAGAACACAGGCAGCCAACTCTGTGACCTCAGCCACAGCAACTTCTTGTTAAACATGTCTCCAAAGGCAGGATAAAAAGCTTCTGCACAGCAAAGAAAACAGTCAACATAGCCGAAAGACAATGTACAGAATAGGAGAAGATATTTGCAAATGTTTTATCAGATAAAGGGCTAGTATCCAAAATCTATAAAGAACTTATGAAACTCAACACCTGAAAACCAAAAAAATTCCAGTCAAGAAATGGGCAGAAGACATGAACAGACATTTCTTCAAAGAAGATATTCAAAGGCAAACAGACCCACGAAAAAATGTTCCACATCACTTGGCATCAGGGAAATACAAATCAGAACTACAGTGAGATACCACCTCACACAGGTCAGAATGGCTAAAATTAACAAGTCAGGAAACAACAAATGTTGGCAAGGATGCAGAGAAAGATGAACCCTCTTACACTATTGATGGGAATGCAAGCTCGTGTAGCTATTCTGGGAAACAGTATGGATGTTCCTCAAAAAGTTAAAAATAGAGCTACCATATGACCCAGTAATTCCACTATTGGGTATTTACTCCAAAGATACAAATGCAGTGATCTGAAGGGGCACGTGCACCCCAGTGTTTATAGCAGCAATGTCCACAATAGCCAAACTATGGAAATAGCCCAGATGTCTATCTATATATAGATATATAGATAGATAGATAGATAGATTTATATATTAAATATATTTAATATATTAATTCAATTTAAATATATTAAATATATTTATATATTCCATTATACATATATAATAGTATATAATGGAATATTACTCAACCATCAAAAAAATGAAATGTTTCCAATGGCAATGATGTGGATGGAACTAAAGGGTATTATGTTAAGTGGAATTCAGAGAAAACAATTATTGTATGATCTCAGTCATATGTAGAATTTAAGAAACAAAATAGGGAAGCATAGGGGATGGGAAGGAAAAATAAAACAGGATGAAATCATAGAGGGAGATAAACCAGAAGAGACTCTTAACCATAAGAAACAAACTGAGGTTTGCTGGAGGGGAGGGGAGTGGGGGGGATGGGGTAACTGGGTAACAGGCATTAAGGAGGGCACATGGTATAATATACAACTGATGAATCACTGAACTCTAGTTCTGCAACTAATAATCACTATATGTTAATTCATTGAATTTAAACAAAATTTTTAAAAATGGTGCTGGAACAGCATGGATATGTATGATGAAAATAAATCAATCTTGACTCTTACCTCACACCATATACAAAAAAAAAGAAAGAAAGAAAGAAAGAAAGAAAGAAAGAAAGAACCCCCAAACAAAACAAACAAACAAAACATAAGGGGTTTCTTAGACTGAAAGAATTAAAGCTATTATGCTCCTAAGAGACGACATTAAAATATCTATGGACCCTGAGAAGAGGAAAATGCTTTGAGGACAGGCATTGTTAGACAATGAAAAGGGAAGTCACAGGCTGGGATTATATTCCCAAAACACGTATTTGACCAAAAAAGTAACCAGAGCATATAAGGAACTCCATCAAATCAATAATTAAAAGATTTACCACTCTTTATGTACTTAGATACCAAAAAATTTAATATATAAAATACATACATATATGCATATATGTACATGAAAAAATACACACACACACACACACACACACACACACACGCAATAATACACTAATGACCAAAAGGTACCGGAAAGGTGCTTGACATTATTACCGGGTAAGTGGAAAATAACAGTGACATGCCTCAGCACACCCACAACAATGGCTAAAAAAGATTATTAACACCAAATAGTGAGGATACAACTACTTTCAAAAATAGTTTAGCAGTTTTTTATAAAGTTAAACATATGCCTCTGTGACTCAGGAATGCATTCTTACCAACCGAACCAAGATAAAATAAAAATACATGTCCACATAAAGATCATGAATGAATATTCATAATAGTTTTGTTTATGATAGCTAAAAACCAGAAACAGTCCACATGTCCACCAAATGGATAATGAATAAACAAATCATGGTATATTTATATAATAGAATTCCACTCAGCAATAAAAAGATCCTACCATCAAAACACCTTCAATACGGATGAATCTCACATACTTTACTGACTAAATAAAGGTGCACACAATTGAGATCCCATTTATATGAAAAATAACCTACGGTAACAACAACAAAAAAGCAGAGCAGTAGTTGCCTCCTGGAAGGAGGTATGGAATGGAAGGAGGCCCAAAGGACTTTCTGAAGCGATGGAAATATTTTATGCTTTGATAGAGATATGCGTTACATACACAAATGAAGCAATTATTTTATAGCATGCATTTCAATATACATAAAATTTTAGTTTATTAAGACTAAATCATCATTTAATCATTAAGAAATGATTAAAATAATTAAGTAGGGAATAAGATATAAATGAATCGAAAATGGCAAAATGCTGATCAAAGTTGAAGTTGAACCGTTCATTATATTATTATATTTACGTATATTAAAATATTTTCCATAATAAAACTTTTCTTTAGGAGAGAAAGAAAGGGAGCATGAAGGGAAGGCTAGGTATACCACAAATCAAAATGTACTCCAAATCTTCTATCATGGGAGCAGTGTTCTCAGGGATAAATAGAGGGAAGAATGGAACAGAAGATCCAGAAACAGCCTCAATCAGGTGTACAAGTTTAGTGTACTCAGAAGTGACACCTCATATCAGCCGGGAAAGATGAACTATTAGTAAGTGGTATTAGGACAACTGGAAAGAAATATAAGAAAAAAAAAATTGATCATTTCTCACAACTCAATAAAAACCAAGTGAATCCACTGTTTACATGCAAAAAAGAAAAAAGAAAAAAATGAAAAGCATTCACAAAGCTTCTGGAAGTTCTGGGGGAGGGGGTACGGGGAGAGGGGGGAGGACAGAGATAGTTCCAGAGAGGTGACCATGAGGCAGGTCAGTCCCCTTGCCAGGGACCCAGACCTCCAGTGAGAGCCCAAGGAAGGGGCAGTGTGAAAGGCTAGGGCTCCAGGAGCAGGCACGGCTGAGCAGTGGAGCCCGGGGTCCCAGAGGCTGCCTGAAGGGCTGGGGAAACCATACATTCATTTCACAAGTGCCCCGGGCTATGCCGTGGAAGGGAGGGACTGCCTTCCCCGTCATTGCACCAGGTCAGCCGCAGCTGCAGCAGCTGTGCTGGGGCCAGGCAGGAAGGAAGGGGAGAGGGCAGAGGAGGAGGGGAGCATCCTCTGTTGGTGCGGCATCTAGAACAACCATGGCAAGCCCCGACTGGATCTCCGACACAGCTGGCAGCAGAAGGATGGTGTAGCAAGGCCAGAGAGAGGGGTTAGACTTCTAGATGATGGCCCTTCCAAAATTCTACCCAATCCAGGAGGGGCTGCTTTTCCATTTCCAAAGGCCCCATTCAACCCTTCCTGGCTACAGAGAACTCGCCTACGGGGAGGGTGTGAGAAGAATTTACCTTGGAGCATCAGGCTCCTTGGAGACCTTCTGCACCGCGGGAGAGGCTGCAGGTGCTGGGAGTCTGCTAGGAGAGGTCCAAGAAGCGGCTGGTAGGAAGTCAGGGAGAGTGGGAGGCCAGCCTGGAGGGGGGGAACGTGCGGGAGGCCGTGTGCGGGAGGCCAGGTTCCCTCGCGGGCGGAGCAGGCGTGACCAGGACGTCAGGGCGGAGCTGTGCTCAGCTCTCCCTGGGCCATCACCAGGAAGTTGAAGGACAGAGAGTGGTCCCCAAGAACCTGCTCTGGACCTCCCAGGCCCGGCTGTGAAGTAAAACTGACCGCCTGGGCAAACCCCCGAATGAAGCCGACCATAGCCACTCCTTTGACAGCTCGGAGGGAGGCTGGGGCAGAGAACAGACATTCTGGAGACAAGACTGGTCTCTATTGTCCTTAGGGAAGCCTAGGGTAGGGTCTGGATGGGAGGCATAGCCTCCACAGGCAGGAGCCTGGGTGCTCCTTCCACAGGCCTCACTGGGGAAGCTCTAGGTTTGGAGGTGCAGAAAGTCAGTGACTGCCTTCCCAGAAGTGAGCAGGAGGTGCTGTCCCCCTGGGCCCTCCATCCTGCTATATCATTCCACCTGTTCCCTTCCCTGGTCCACAGAGGAACACGGCCATGTGTGGCTCTTAAGTGTCCTCTCCTGTGAGCGCAGCCTCCCAGAGCTGTTCCTCCCCTCACATCTTCATTTGGATCTGTAAACACCTGGACCAACCAAATGTGGCCTGGGTGGGACCTGAGAAGTGACTGTGATTGGGTCATTTGGGGGTCACCAAGGTCCAATCCCCTGATCGGAACAACCACTGGTGGCTCACCCTGAGTGCAGCTGGCTGTCCTGGCTGAGACCACATGAGGGGCTGGGGACGGGAGTGGTGCAAGGAAGGCTGTCTCATCCTGCATCCCTGCAGCGTCACACCCAGCCAGACGCTGATGCTCCAGAAAGGTCGTGGCAAGGCAGCGAAGCCTGTCCTCTCCTAGAGCAGGAGACAAAGGAATGTGGCCACTTTGAATGAAATGCTGCCATGTATGGCCCCGGAGGAAGGGAAGCAAAGGCCTGGGGGGCTGGGTTTGGTGGGTCCGGAGCTGCTGATGAGGCTAGGAGGGCTCTCTGGGGACAGTGCAGGAGAGGCAGGGTGGGGAAAAATAGCAGAGTGGCCTGGTTTCCTTTCTTGGACATGTGAGCTTGGTCAAGGTCAGGTGCGTCTGTGGAGCAGCCTCCCTCCCAGCTCCTGCCAAGATGCACTGAGATGATGTAAAGGAAGGGAAATATGTTTCTCCACGTGCCAGGGCCATTTTTCTGGTCCCGTGTCCTGTTACAGGGCAAGAACCCCCAGCTCCTCTGCAGACATTCTGGGGGCCTCTGTGCTGTGCACTACACCCTCCTCCCCTGGACAGTGGCCTTTGGTGACAGGGGAAGCAGCCAAGGTGAAGCAGGTGCTGGCCTCATGCTTCAGTAACCGTTTCACCAGCTGGCCTGCAGCGCCTCTGGGCCTCCACTCAGGCATGGCTCCTGGACACGCCCTGCATAGAAAGGCAGAGCGAGAGGGGATCATCGTGAGCTCTGAACGTTGAACTGCAACAGGAGCAGGGCTGCCACGGTTCCCATCAGAGGCACTGAGCCCTCCTGCTCAGAGAGGGGTCTGCAGGACCCAGCCGTCCTCCCTCCCGGAAGCATCGTTCCCAGCAGCCATGAGACTTATCAGAGGACGGGCGAGACTAACCACATGTTCCTATAGGCAGGTGGTTGGCCATTGTCGGGGGGAGCAGGCAGGGAGTGATCTCAGGTCCATTATTTAGCTGCACTGAGACTGTCCCCTCATCTGAAAATGAAGAAATTACAGTTTCATCCAAATGTTGCTTTCATGCAAATCAAATAGAATAAGTGTGTAGACTGGCAGTTCGTTCGGGGCACCCTCCACTTCCCAACAGTTCTGCCTGGGGGCATTTCTGGGGGGAGGGGGTTTGCCCATGCCAATATTGTTTATCTATCCCAATCCTTTGCTGCAAAGAACAGAAATGTGTTAATTTTAGCCATTAAATGTGGGACTTGGAGTAAGGTGTCTAAGCCCCTTGAGCCTCCAGTTCCAATACAAACATTTAGGGTAATGGGATTTAAAAACTAAGAATGTACCTGTGGCAAAGTGTGATGTTCAGCATATTGTGAATAACTGTAGCATAGGCAAGCACAAAATGTGACCATTCCACAGTTTAAGGAGAGAATTCCCCTGGCTGGCAGGGGGAAAGGGGAGAGTCAAGGGAAGTCGAAATAGGGATGAAATGTGAATGTAGGATGTTTGCATATGTGGTCGAAAGCAAAATATACTGTAAAAAAGATCACTGCAAAGTAAATGGGGTCCAGGATGAGGAAGCAGAAGTTGCTTTTTTAATACTGATGTGGGTTTTTTTTTTTAACTTATAAAACTGTACCTGCACACAGAAGCAAAATGCAGCTTATAAAAACAAAAACTAGCTTCTCCTTTGCCTGTGGTCATTTTCACCTTTGCCCAAATAATCACTGAGAATGATTTCCTGTAGATCTCCTCATGGTTACCATTACAACTTTAACTAGTACTTATATTTTAGGGTTATTTTTAGATGGTACCTTTAGACCTTCAGAAACGAGAAACAAGAAAATTAAGTTCCTTATTTTCTTCTTTGTCTCTCATACACCATCCTGATTCATAATCATATTTTTATTTTATTCTTCTACATGTTACCTTTCCAACTGTGTTCATCATATTCTTATATTTCTTTCTGGCAGTTCCTCTCATGACTTTCATAGTACATCCCATCTCCAATAACTAAATCAAGACAGTATTTGCTGCTATGAAAGCTAAAGATACTAGCCCGGTCATTCTTCCTCTCTCATCCCCTTATTTATGTTTCTTAAATTGTTATTTTCATGTCATCGTGGTTTAAAATCTTTGTGTTAGCTAACTACAAGACTTTTACTTGCTTTGTCCATTGGTTGGTCCTAAAAACTCAAAAACTAATAAACAACATTGACAATAGTGTGGTTTCACACAATATTCATTGTAGAATCAAGAAACATGATAGACCCAGAGAGGAGAAAAGCACTTCTATGTCTTTAAAACCTTGAAGTTAAATTACATAAAATGAACAATGAGAGACTATGGAGTCCAAGAAACAAATGGAAGGTTTTAGAGGGGTGGAAGGTGGGGGGTGAGTTAGCCCAGTGATGGGTGTTATGGAGGGCACAGATCGCCTGGAGCCCTGGGTGTTATACACAAACAGTGAATCATGGAACACTACATTAAAATATAATGATGTACTGTATAGCGACTAACATAATAAAAAAAGAACTAAAAAAAGCAAAAAGTAAAACAATAACTAAATAAGACTAATCATTAAATATATTAGAGCAAAGATAATAAGTATGCAAAATCTACTCATTTCACTACACTTTGTCCTCGTGCTGCTGAGGTTATTGTATCTGGGGGGGAAACTATACAATGACACGTTAAGACACCCCCCAGCTCATGTTGGTGTTTTGAAATTGACCCTGGTGGGAGAATTTACACCTCGGAAACTGGAAACTACTACAGACAAGGGCTTGACTTGTTATTTTGTGGATTAGACTTAAAAAGTGGTGGGGATACTGTTAATAACGCAAATTAAATTTAAATTGGGCCATGTCTATAGCCATCGCATTGTGAAGAGCATACAAAATTGAGAAGGTACTTTTCCGGTGTTCGAAAACAAGTATCCGGTTCAGCAAGTCACTCACGCCGTTGACAACTGAGGAAAGTTCAAACCTGTGCAGCACAAAAGCTGAAAGTGGTTTCAGCTCGTGAGCATTATCTGAGAAAGAGTTTAGCAGTAAATTACATATCAGGCTTAATGACCGTGGATTACTGGGTAGCGCACTGTGGATCAGGGCGCAACTCCATCTGTCAAATCATGGTTAAGCTGACACCCTTGTTTGGCCACAGATTCAAAATTGGCAAAAAAGTATTAACGGCATTCCATTAGAATTAACTGACTAAGTGGAATTTGCAATCCAGAATTGTACGCTTTATTATTATTTATAAATTATGTGCTACACATACTTTATATCAGTGAAATTTATAATAAACTGAAATAGATGACAGACACACAGACATATTTTTGAGAGCTGGTTGTTAAGGGTTTACCAGCACACCTCTCTCTCACAGGCTTGCTGACCTTACCACCATATCACATAAGAAATTAGGAAACTGTGTAAAGGCCTTCTGCTCCCATGCCCCACGGCCAGCGTGGTCCTGAGGGGCTAGAAGACTCACCACAAGGATAACTGGAACTTGGCCCTGAGGATGAGGAAGCAAATGCTGGGAAAGAGCAAGTTAACAGGGCAAATAACTCCTCTGTGCCTTCGCCCACATTTCCAAAAAAAGACTGCTGATCCCTCCTCCCAGGCACTGGGTCGGTTGTAGGAGTCTGTAAGTGTCATGGCTGTGCCAATGGGCAGGCCAGGGGCAATATTTGCCCCTTCGGAGAGGTGCCCACCGTCCCCACCACCAGTTACCAGCAGGACCCGTGTCTCAAGCTCCCCAAGGCTACCCGCGCCGGGCTTGCCTGGAGACCGTGGGAGGCTGCCAGCCCCAGGGGCTGTTGCGAGAACTGACCTGATTCTGACACAAGGGGAAGAAGCAGAGAGGAGAGGCCACTTCTGCTTTCTGCTCACACCCACCGAGGTAACTGCCCGGGGAGCACATTTGAATTCTCAAACCCCAGCCACAGGTTCACTTCAAGTTTTAAGGGAAAATTTCTGGGCGGTTTCATTATAAGTCATTATAGCTAGGTCCTCTGCAGAACTACCTCTCCGTGCTTCCGGAGAAATACGAAATGTGGGAATGATCTCTCTAAATAGGGGTGGATGTGATGATCACTCAGAGAGATCATTTGTCTTTTCCTTCCAGAGGTTTCTTGCAGAAAACCCTAAGTTTAAAATATTTTATTTGCCCTCTGTGAATCTGTCCAAAGGAAATGACCTAATATTCAGAAAAAGCTTTTTATATACCTGCCTCAAATCCTTTTTAAAATAATGTAATGATGTGGGAACATAAATAAAGGCCAGAGCAGAGCAAACTTTTATACAGAAAACTGCTCTCTGCATGGTGGAAATAATCTCATTAATATGCCATTTCAGATGTCATTTTTAATGCCATGAGGAAATGCTGGATTAAAAATGTTAAGTTAGAAGCCAGTGAACAGCCTCATGGTCGTAAGCCTCTGCTCCACATCCAAGGGCCTCAGCCGGCTCCTGCCTCTGCCCCTCGTTAGCTGCCTGCCCTAGGCAAGTCACTGCGGTTCCTTAGGTCTCAGGTTTCTCAGCAGTACGATGGGACCAGCGCAATACCCTTCTTCGCAGGTGATTGTGGGGAAAATGGTGAGAGGACCCACAACACCTGGCCCAAAGTACATCACTGACATCATCTGTAAATAGCATTGTTAAGGCATCTCTGGCAAAATCCATTCATGTAGAATACCGCAGGAGACTCCCCAGCTGACCCCTAGACGTTACTGCTGCAGGGAGCGACTGGGCCAGATGCCTGTTCTTGCCCCAGCCTTTCTGCGGTAGGATTCTCTGTCCTCTCCTGACCTTGAGCACCCTACACTTTCCCTACTGCTCATCCATTCTGGGCATCACTTTGTTATAGTTGCCTCCTTGTTTTTCTTGAGTCCAGGACTCTCTCGTTCATGTGTGTGGCCCCAGTCTCAAGCACAGAACCTGGCAGATAGTAGGTGCTCACACATTTGACCATCAGATTTTCCCAAGTTTTATTGAGGAGTGTTTCTGATATTCACTGCTGTATAACAAAACATAATGGCTTAAAATAACAGCCAGTTGTTGCTTCTCATGACTCTGTCGGAATGGAGGCAGACTGGGCTCAGCTGGGCGGTTCTTCTGCTTCATGTGGGCTGAGGGCTGCCAGCTGCATTCATTTGGGGTCTAGAAGGGCCAGAAGGTCCAAGAGGTCCAACTCCCATGGCTGGGGCCTCGGTGCTCCTGGTAGCTTCTCTTTCCCACATGACTTCTCAAGCCCTGAACAACACCGTGGCTAACTCTCAGAGAGAAAGTGATGCTGACAGGCTTCTTAGAGGCTATGTGCAGATCTGTCACAGCATCAAGTCCACCTCTTGATGGGAGAAGAGGTGTGCACACCAGGAGAGGGGAACTTGGAAGGCCACCTTTGGAGCCTCTGACACCTGGTGAATAGAAAAAAAGGAGGAGAACATGGGGAGAAAGTAACACTAGCTTCGGCTAGTCTGGAGCAGCGTTAGTTGAAATCTTGCTCTTTCTGTTCAAAGTGGCATCAAGTCCAGGAAAGAAAGGCCGCGGCAGTCCTCTCCTCAGGGGCAGCCAGCTGGGGGCTCTCCCCACAGAAAAGCTGCACTCTACATGCCTGTGAGGTACCACAGCCCTCGGCACCATTGGCCCCTCAGAGAAGCCTGCCCAGCCCAGTGTCCCCATATTCCCTGAGCCCCAATATCTGTGTGCTCTGTCCCGTGGGGGAGACCAAGCTGAGTAGGGCAGCTTCCATGTCCTCCGAGAGCCAGTCTCTCCTGGAGGGGAAGCATATTGCCATGGAGACCCAAGCATGCATGTGCCCAGATGAGCACTGACAGAAAGTGCCACATGTCCAGGACGGACAGGGGTCCCTGGCTGGGGCACCATGCTTTGAGGGTCCACAATAACCCAAATATACACAACATACATCTGTTAAAGCATACATGGGTACCTCTGTCCCTCAAGGTTTACACAAGGTGCTGGCCCAGCATGACCTGTGGCCTTGACCTTGAACATCTGTGCATTAGACCAGCACTGTCCAAAAGCCACATCTTTGCCCTACATCCTCGAGAGAAAAAGCAAATGTCATGGATCTGGTCAGTAGGCTCAGGTTTATTTTTATATGTTGTGCCATGGCTAACATGGACACGGCTTCATTGTATGGTGAGAGACTGAATATGGAAATGATAGAAAGCAATCTAGTTAGATTTTCAAACCCTTCCTCTCAGAGAACTTGAAAGTGGTAGACTCTGCAGAGCAAAATCTCATTTCCCAATAGTGTCAAGCATCCATTTTCTTGTTTCTCTTAGAGCTCAAATTCATAGTCCCATAGGCACAGCACATCCCTGCAATATTCACAGGACTTCTACATAGCAGCTTGGAAATATTCTATATTATGAAATAATTCACTTACTCCTAACACATGGATGTAGTTCTAGACATAACATACACAGAGTGTGACACGGATCCTTTCCAATGGCCATTAGATGGAGAATCAACACCAAGGTTGCCAATAGTTTAATTTGTATATTTATATTTTTTAAATCACGATAAAAATTTAGTTTTGTTCAAGGAGTTTTTATTTCAGTTTTGTACTCACTGATTATCACATACATTTTGCCTTTTGATCTTTTAGAGAAATCTTAAAAATTTATTATATTAGCAAAGTTTTAATTTCCTAAGAAGACCTTTTTATATGGATACATAATAGATTAGGAATGTATACAGTTGCTAATGCAAAAACTTTGTATTTTGAAATGATTATAGATTTATAGGAAGTTGCAAAAATGTTACAGAGAGGTCCCACATACACTTTACCCTGTTTTCCCCACTGGCTACATCTCAAAACGAGGAAACTAACATTGGTATGATGTGTATAATGTTATGACATTTTATCACGTGGGTGGATTTCTGTAACTGCCAAGAGACAGAATCATTCCATCACCACAAAGATCTCCTTGGTGCTACCCTCCTTGTAATCACACTCATCTCCTGTCCTCTCCATCTGTAATCCTGGCGAACACTAATCTGATTTCCATACATACGATCTTGTTATTTTGAGAATGTTATATATAAATAGAATCATATAATATATGACTGAGATTGGCTTTTTTTTCCTCTTGGCATTAATACCCTTGTGATCCATCTACACTATCATGTGTATTTCAAAAGCTCATCCCTTTTTATTGCTGAGTTCCTACTGGGGACCATGACATAGATGTACCACAGTTTACTCAGCTGCTTTCTCTTTGGGGCTGTTACAAATACAGCTGCTTCAGGGAACGTCCCTTCACCTATCCTTTCTCCATGGGGATTGGTAGGAATTGATCCCACCCCTCAACAGTGGGAGAGACACACAGCCAGAGGCCATCAGATGAGATAATTCTCTGCCCTGGCTACAATGATGTGTGTATGGACCACAGTGGTCCAGCCAGGGAGCATCTCAAGTGTTTTGCTGTAACCATAAAGTTTATGTTCTTATAACCAAAAACCCCTTAAAAAATAAACTCAATCTCTGGGTCTCATGGCCCTTGGCTATGTAATAAGGATTTTTAAAAATCTTTATGTTAACAGATAAGTCTGTATTTGTTTACTCAACAAAATAAGAGTGTTTTTTGGCAGAGTAGGTGGGGAGAATTTCAAGAAGAGAGAAGAGCAGGTGCAAAGGCTTTGGGACAAGAAAGGAGTTAAGTGACCGGTTTGCCCAGAGCATAAGGCTGGGGGGGAACAAGATGATAGAGAAATGGGCAAGGATTCCCCAGGGAAGACTTTCTAAGGTCTAGAGAGGAGTTTGGAGTTGAGATTTTCTTTCTTTTCTTTCCATCCTTCCTTCCTTCCTCCCTCCCCCCTTCTTTCTTTCTTTCTTTCTTTCTTTCTTTCTTTCTTTCTTTCTTTCTTT
>PITA01030158.1:0-16908 GCA_004023965.1 Spilogale gracilis | reverse complement strand
TGTATAAAGAAAAACACTGTTACACCCAAGGTCATCCAGGCTATCCCATAACATTCCAGCAGTTGTATAGTTTTTCATTTTACATTTAGAACTAGAATTCATTTTGGGTTAATCTGTCACCACCGGGGACCAGCCTCGGCAGAGATGTGGGTTCCGAACCACGGGTGTCTGGCGGGCGAAATAATGACTCTGACACAGAAATCTGATGCAAGCTGACAGACCCGAGGTCAGTCAGGAGAGACCTATGAAGCAGGCTCAGGCTCACGCTCTGGCTTTTTAGCATTGGCTCTCTAGCTCTAGCTCTCTAGCTCTGGCTCTGGCCCTCTTGCTTTGCTTCTGTCTCTTCTTCTGTCTCTCTTGCTGTTTGCAGGCTCTCTTGCTCTCTCCTCACAGGCTCTCTTGCTGTCTCTGCCTCTGTCTCTCTCCTTGCTTCCCTGTTTTCTGCTGCTCTCCTTGCTTCTCTGTTCTGTCTCTCTTTGTTTCCTGCTTCTCTCCTTGCTTTGCTTCTGTCTCTCTTTGCAGGCTCTCTCCTCCTCGAAGGCTCTCTTGCTGCCTCTGCCTCTGTCTCTCTTGACTGACAGGGGCCCCAGTCTTTTATTATTCAAAAGTGAGGAAGTTGGGTGGTGCAGTTAAATCTTTAACTGCTTTTGCACCTGCCCTAGAGA
Organism: Spilogale gracilis; assembly: GCA_004023965.1. NCBI lineage: Eukaryota > Metazoa > Chordata > Mammalia > Carnivora > Mephitidae > Spilogale > Spilogale gracilis. The sequence goes on along the minus strand of PITA01030158.1, from coordinate 16,243 downwards.
CAGGATTAGTATTGTTACTGCAGGGTACAGAGTGATTGCTTAAACTCATAGAAGTTGAGACCATTGAGGCACAGGGATCAAGAAATACAGATAAGAGATACAGAGATATGATTACTGGGAGGTAATTATAGGTCTTGAATAAGCACACAAAGGACATATTGCCCTGACCCACAGGGTATGTGGCTTTTCGTATTCTAGGCGGGTAAAGCCCAGAGGGGCTTTCATTCACATTCACAGGTACCTCCACCAAAGTTTTCCAGTGGCTTGGGCATGGCGGGAGGGGCGGATCGCCCATATCCCCGACATTAATCTTTGTGAAAGATGTAAAGTTTGTTTCTAGCTTCTTCTTCTTTTATTTTTTTGCATGTGGATGTGCAGTTGTCCCAGCACCAATTGTTGAAGAGACTATATTCCACTATATTGCTTTGCTCATTTGTCAAGTATCAGTGATTGATATTTATGGGGGTCTCTTTCTGAGCTCTCTAATCTATTTTATTGATCTATTTGTCACATTTTTTTAGCAATGCCACATTATTTTGATTCTTGTAGCTTTATACTAATGTTTTGGAGTCAAGTAGTGTCAGTTGTCCAACTTTGGTCTTCAATATTGTGCAGGTTATTTTGGGTCTTTAGCCTTTCCATAAAACCAGTTTGTTGATGTCTATAAAAACTTGCTGGGATTTTGACTGGAAACGCATTGAATGTATAGACCAAGTTGGGAAGAACTGTTATCTTGACAACACTGAATCTTCCTATTCATAAACATGGACTATATCTCCATTTATTTATTTCTTCTTTGAATTTGTTGATCAGGATTTTGAAGCTTTCTTTACAAAAATCTTGTATGGAGTTTGTTAGATTTATACCTAAGTGTTTCAGTTTTGAGAGTGTCAACATGAATGGCATTTTGTTTTTTAATTTCAAATTCTACTTATTCATTAGTGGCATAGAGAAAAGCAACTGACTTCTTAATCACTGAGCCACCCAGGGGCCCCAAGCAACTGACTTCTTAAAAAATTAACATTTAATGTATTATTTGTTTCAGGGGTACAGGTCTGTGATTCATCAGTCTTACACAATTCACAGCACTCACCATAACACATACCCTCCCCAGTGTCCAACAACCCACCACCCTATCCCTCCCACCTCCTCCCCTCCAGCAGAACCTCACTTTGTTTCCTGAGACCAAGAGTCTCAAGATTTGTCTCTCTCTCTGGTTTCATCTTGTTTCATTTTCCTCTCCCTTCCTCTATGATCCTCTGTCTTGTTTCTCAAATTCCTCATATCAGAGAGATCATATGATAATCATCCCTCTCTAATTGACTTATTTCCCTTAGCATAATACCCTCTAGTTCCATCCACATCATTGTAAATGGCAAGATTTCTTTTTTGATGGCTGCATAATATCCCGTTGTATATATAGACCACATCTTCTTTATCCATATATTCTTTATCTGGATAAAGACAGACAGATGTCTGCTGCTGGACATCTAGCCTCTCTCCCTATTTTGGCCACTGTGGACATTACTGCTATGAACATTAGGATGCATGTGCCCCTTTGGATCACTACATAGCAACTGACTTTTATATGTAAACCTTGTATCTGCAATCTTACTATAATTGTGTGTTTGTTCCACTTTTTTGCTATTGATTCTTTTTTTAAAAAGATTTTATTTATTTGACAGAGAGAGAGAGAAAGAAAGATAGAGAGTGCATGTGTACAAGTAGGAGGAGGAGCAGAGGGAGAAGGTGAATCAGACTCCCTGATGAGCAGGGACCTGATCCCAGGACTCTGGGATCATGACCTGAGCCAAAGGCAGCCACTTAACCAACTGAGGTGCCCCTTGTTGTTGATTCTTTTGGATTTTCTACATAGGCAGTTATGTCATTTGCAGACAAAGATTTTATGTCTTCCTTTCCAATCTATATACCATTTATTTCCCTTTGTCACCTTACTGGGAGTGTGTGTCTTCATAGAAAACATTATGGGGTTGGTAAAAATCTCAGAAGGAGCACAGTCAGTGAAAAATCAGGGCACAGTGGATGGAGTCCCAAGTTCTGGAATCTGACATACCTGCATTTGAATTTTGACTTTGACCTTCAATGCTTTGACAAATTACTTAACTTCTTTAAACCTTAGTTATCCTCTTTGCTTAAAGATATAATACATATGTCAAACATATCAGATTGAATGCTTTAAACATGTGTACTTCATTATGTGTCAATTATACCTCAATATAGCTGTTTTAAAAAAGCATATGATATTAACAAAATTAAGGAATTATTTTAAAAATCTAATGAGAGAATGGGCATAGACCCTTTAGCTCCTTGGCACTTAGCACAGAATGAAAACTCTACAAATGGAGAAACATAAACATTGTTAAAAGTTAAAAAGGGTGGGAGGGGTGCCTGGGTGACAGGGTTGGTTAAGCAACCCACTCTTAGTTTTGGCTTAGGTCGTGATCTCAGGGTCATCAGATTGGATGATGGACTCCATCATTGGACTCCAAGCTCAGTGTGGATTCTACTTGTGTTTTTCTCTCCCTCTCCCTCTGCCCCTTGCCCAGATCTCTCTCCCTCAAATCAATCAATCAATCAACCAATCAATCATTTAAAAAGTTAGAAGTGGGGTTGTGGCATCAGAGCATGCTGGTGACATCAGAGTAATGTGTGGTTAGTCGGTTGTAGCTCTGAGCTACTGTTGTTGGAGGAGTGCGTTTAATATGTGCTTCCTGCTGATTCAGAGGAAATTGAATGGCATGGTAAGTAGGAAATGACCATCCTGAAAAAAAAAGCAGAAATGAACATGCCCACCCTCACTTCAATCCTCTAACACACCATTGGTCTTCGTCCTAGCACTGACCCCGCTGACTTGAGGATTTGTTGACTTACTGTTCTCTGCTACAGACTCTGAGCTCACTGAGTACAAGGGGAATTTCTTTTGTTTTCTTTATGTTGGTCCTTGGCAACTGTGTCTTACACAATATTCACTCTCAGGAATTGTTTGTGGAATGAATGCATGAAATGACTCATGAGGAAACAAAAACATATATGGTTGAAACAGATTAATTCTACCTTTTCCATGGGAATTCTCTGGGGGTAAAAAGAAAGAAGATTCTGAAAGAGAGTTTCTCAGCAGATTTCCTCTCAATAAGTGAGTTTTGTTTTTTGGAATTTTTTGGTATTTTTTTTTTTGTGTATGTGCTTATGTACCTCATTTTCTCAACCCCTAGGCTTTAACTAAGATAAAAGTTTCAGAGTGTCCTTCAAGAGTAGATTTCACAACTCCAAGGTGCTAACCAGCGCTTAGCGAATCAGGAAAATAAATTTAAGCCAAAGGTAACTTGTCTGATGCCCACAACTCATGGAGGCATCAGGGAAAACTGGGCTCAGTGCTCATGTTATGGTTCAGGTGAATATGGTTCTTTCTAGCAACTTCTATCAGCTAATCAGTTGTGTGTGTGTGTGTGTGTGTGTGTGTGTGTATGTTCCAGAATTTCACCTCTTGAAAGTTACAGACCATGAAATATAGACCCTCAAATTGACTTGCATGGATTTCTCTACTAGGAAGGATGGAAGAGAAACCCAGAGGGAGGCTGCCATGTGCCCTTTTCCTGTATTTTAGCTGAGAAAACACAGCCCCCAAATTAAGGCAACATGTGTGTGAGTTATGAGGCACAATGGTGAGCTCCCTAAGACCAGCTCAGAGTCAAAGCTCCTGTGGGCCAGTGGGTTCCTTCGTAAATAGTTTTCCATCTTAATAATGTGGCTTTTTCCATTTTCACCATTGTCAAAATAATATATACTTCTTATAAAAAAATCTCAGTAATAAAATGAAAAGAGAAAAATCTCATAATTTTACTAAATGCAATCAAAATCACAAATGTCATTTTGATATGTTTCCTTGCAATATTTTTGCTTTACTTTTTGAGAAAACTATAGCTATGATCATATTTCCTCTAAAACTATTCTCTGACCTATTTTCTCTCTTCAGTTGCTTTAATCCACTGAACTCTTGATTTTTGTTAAGAATTCCCATTTATCTCCTTTTTGTAGTTTCTACTTATCTCCTAAAACTCTTCATCTTATCATTTATTTTCTTGAACACAATCAACATAATTATAATATCCAGGCCTCCTGTGTGCCTGTCGACTCTATTCTTTTATTCTATTCTAGTTTAATCTGTTTCATTGTCATTTTTCTTTTATTTTTTGGTCAATTCCTATCTTTCTGTATGCTGGTTTCACTTACGTTTTTATGCCTATGTTGGACCCTGTGTTGAAAAATTATAGAGATGATTTGAAGTTATGGATGTTATCTTCTGTCCAAAAAGATTTAGTTTTGCTCCTGGAGGGATGTCAGATGTGGAATAATCATTCAAATCCAATCAGGAAATGAGCCTTTGAAGCTGGGCTCCAGTCCTTGTGAGTTGACTTCTACTCTGCTATTTTTTTTTTCTTGGTTGCAGTCCTTCCTGTGTCACAACAAAAATCCTGGATTACTTTCCAGGGACCCATATTTTTGGGGCCCTAAACTTCAATTTTTATATTTCCCACCCCTGTGAGAAAACCTGTTCAGTTTCTCTAATTCCATTGCTGCTTTGGAGCTGACAAATGCTCTCTGTGGGAATGCAGCATGAAATACTGGGTTTGTGCCTCAGAGTTTCCCTTCTCCCCAGGACATCGCACTCACAAGTCCTCAGTGACTGCGGAGATGTCAGGGATGCGCACACAGATATTTCTAAGTATTTTGTTCGTGTTTCCTGGTTGATGTCTATGAGAGTGGGTCCAAACTAGCCAATCCCCTTTGCCAGAAGCAGAACTATTCTTACCGTGTTTAATTTTAAGCAGAGAGAAAAACATCAGAAGCAGGAATGCAGGAGACCAATGTGTAAGCATGTATGGGAAGTCACAGCAGACATCAGACATAAGCCCACTGGCATCTACTGCTGCATTGTTGTTGTTTTTTAAAAGATTTTATTTATTTATTTGATGCAGAGAAACACAGCTAGAGAGGGAACGTAAGCAGGGGGAGTGAGAGAGGGGGAAGCAGGCTTCCCGCCCAGCAGGGAGCCCGATGTGGGGCTCGATCCTGGGACTCCGAGACCATGACCTGAGCCGAAGGCAGACACTTAACAACTGATCCACGCAGGGGCCCCTACTGCATTGTTGATGCTTGTCCAGAGTACAAGCGTCTTGTTTGCAGGACAAATTCACATCTTTCCATCGTTTTAATATGGAGAACTTTCTCCTAGGCTTAAAGGAGATATGCTTTGGATGCGGAAGCATTTGTTGATGGGAATGTCACCTAAAACGGATAATCCTTAGAATGATCTTAACACTTGAGCTTCAGTGTTCCTATCCTAAAATTTAACAAGGGTATAAAATATCTGCTCTGGGTCTCTGAAAGGACCGAGTGAGATAATGTGTGAGAAAACACTAAGTAAATTTTAGAATGACTCTCAGATAGAAATATTTGCTATTGTTTGTGCTTCCCCCCATTCCCGGGTTTCCTAGACTACCTATGAAAAATTCAGCCCATATGGTACTAATGCTTGCACATGAGGACTTGCACTGGACAAAGGCAAAGCTTGCTTGATCACAAGTTTGGAAAAAGCTTGGCTTTTTTGTTTTTTTCTTATTTATAAAACATGTCTTGTTACTGCTTGGGTCTTATCCTCTGAAAATAAATGCAATACTGCTACTGTCATCATTATGAAACCTGGTGTATTACACCCGCTGGATGAGTCCTTGCTCAATTCAGTTTAACCGGAATGAAAGCCACAACTTTTTCCCTTTCCACTCATAGACCGTTCGCCTGAAAATTAAATGGAAGAAAGAATCAATGAGCAGTCAGCTCTGAGTGCTGAAAAAGGAGGTTTTAAAGACAGTGGTCCCCAAAATATCTCATTCAGGCTGGAAGCCATATTTTAGACCAAGTATGACAAAATAAACCAGCCGTTAGTAGTAATCGATAGAATGTTTCCTTTTTTAAAGATTTTATTTGAGAGAGAAAGAGAGCACGGACAGGGAGAAGGATGTGGGGAGGGAGAAGCAGACTCCCTGCTGAGCGTGGAGCCTGATGCAGAGCTCCTTTCCAGGACGCTGGGATCATGACCTGAGCCAAAGGCAGATGCCTAACCGACTGAGCCACCCAGGAGCCCCAAAGTGTTTCCTTCGATAAGATTTTCACCAATGAAAATACTACTCCCCAAGATTGTCCTTGATTTATTTGCTGACTCTTTGTTCCAGATTAGAGGAAAAATATTATTCAGTTTGCTCTCATTTTCATTAATTGTTACCATTCATCATGGACTTTTTTCATACAGGGCATTGATTTTAGTGTAGGGCTTCAAAAAGAAAAAGATCTATGCCATGCCCTTAAAGGGCGTCAATAGAGTTGGAGGGATAGGTTATGTGTAGAAACATATATAAATAGTAAGTAAGGCATTATGGGCTAAATCACTGGTACAGGGGGATGTTTGCTTGGATGTTGAAGTCCTCAGCCAGGGTGATCTGAGGGAGAGTCATGGAGGGGATATGAGTTGAGCGGGGCTTTGAAGTTGTTAGAAATTAGTTAAGTGGGAATGATGAGGGATGGGATTCCAAGCAGCTGTGATGGTGAGTGTAAAGGCCCGGAGGTAGGAATCCAGATGGCACAATGAAGGCCCACACAACAAAAGCACTGGAAGGTCAGTTCCAAGAGAACAAGCCCTTTGTTTTGCTCATTGCTTTATCTCAGTAGCTAGGTCAGATCCTGGCCCATGGCATATTCTCAATAAATATCAGTTGATTGCAGGGCTCATCAGAGACTAAAGAGCCCATGAGTTTGTGTAGTATGGGGTTCTTTGCAGGAGGTTTTCAAGGAGAAAACAGGAAGCCGAGCACTCCAGGGAACTGAGGTCTTCTCAGGCTGGTTGCATCTCAGGCTGGTGCCGTTTGGATTATGCACGTGGGGAAAGGAGGGAAGCGTCAGGCAGCAAGAACTTCCTATCACATCTGGGCCTTTCTGAAAGGCAGTTCTCCCATCCTCACTTTATTCTGAGGTGGTTTGTTTTTGTTTTTGTTTGTTTGTTTGTTTTTTGGTATCAACAGCAGAGGCTTTCTGTGGGAGCTTTAACAGGAACTAAAACTTGGAAATGACATACAGCTCAGTTAATGAAAGGCCGTTCTTGAGAGTGGGATAAATCAGCCCTTGGAAAAAGAAAACTGCTAAGTCTTACAAATGCTGAAGTCAGGCATTGGATAGGTGGTTTGAATCCTTTGCAGATGACCGGAAAAGTTGAAATCAATTCATTCAGAACATGTCACTCTAACCTTGCTTCCCTTTGGGATGGGATCATTAGACTGATAGGCCAGGCCGTGCGCATCAGTGCTTGATTCAATTAAATTTTCTGCCGAATAGCCTGTGGATGGAAAGGGAAAACTATCTTGGATCTTGAGCCTTGGATTTGTTCTCAACTGAACCCAGCCAGGAGTTGCTCAGTGGGAGTAATGGAACAGCTTGGATAGTCACAATAATTGCATTAAAGCTCCCTTCCAGAGCTTGAAGTCTGGGGAATTATGACATGCTTTATGGACAACTAAAAAATAGGAAAGCCAAACTTTCCAAACCCATAAGGTAGCTTCATGCCAGCTAAGCTTTTGACAAAGTTCTTTTCATTTCTCAGTTGGAGAAGTAGGATAACAACGTCAAATAAAGTCATAAATGGCTGAAACACAGGGCTGCACTGTAAGCATGTTGATTTGTGACCAGGCTAGTCATGAACACGATGTGCCTGAGGATTCTTTGTTCTTTGTGCTGCTTGATATTCTAGCAGTGGCTTCAATGAAGACCGAGAAGCTGGCTTATTACATTTTCCCATAAGTCTGCAGTATAAGCTTAGATGTGGGAAGATGCTTATAATGTAATAATGTGCCATCCTTCTTTAGCTTTAATTTTGTAGTTGTAAAAATAAATTGGAACCATATGCCTATAAAACCCAAATGCACTGGCTCAGATGTTCTGAGGAACTGTCACGCTCACTACCCTGCTCAGAGAAAAGTCACCGCGAATGATTTGTACCATGTACCTCTTGTGCGTGGACGCCATGGGCTGGTGACCGGCTCAGGGGCACTTGGGTGACTCCTGGGGAGAAGTCTGCCCAGTGAGGATAATTTATGTTGGACAATGACTAAGAGACCTGAAGTGAGTCTCTCTAATGGGGATTTTTATGTGAGAAACAGATGATCCAGAGAGATCGGCAGCACAATTTGAAAGCAAAAAGAGGGTCGGGAACATTAGCCGTAAGGCCGGAGGAATGTGGCGCCGGCACAGTGGGGACTCAAGAGAAGCAAAGGGAATAAGAGGAGCAGAAGCTTGAAGGAGAGGGAGAGAGATTGGGGACGTAAAAGTTGCCGTTGTGTCCTGAGCCACTTTCCAGCTTCCACGAATCCGTGTTGTTTTTAGGTGCCATTTCTTCCGTGAGCATGTAGCAAGACTTGGTTGAGGGAACCCAAGTGTGCCTTAAAAACCTGAAAGAGCCCAAGGACTTTGAATAGAAGGACGTGAGTTGTCCATCAACCTTCCAGGGTTTGGAGACATATGGTTTATATCTGAACCCATGCAAAAGGGTTTTGAGGAGATCGGTCCTTTCGGTGACAAAACAAATAAGAGACAGTGCTTTGTCACGGGAGCTGAACTTGTTTCACTGACCCTAAAGAAGTTTTCCATTTATTTTGATCAAATTGGACACTCAAATACTCTTAAAATGTCTATGTTTGACTTCAAATTCAGATTAACCATAAATAGTATCCAGACCAGCATATCATCCTCTAGCTTTCAATAGCTTTTCAAGGAACTTCAGGGTTATATGTTTCTCTGAGTGAGGCTGACAGTCTGCAGCTCCATGAGATATGAGGCATCTTTTGGTACAACGTTGACATTTGCATCTGTTTTCTTAAATCTCACCAAAGAAAATGGCGCCATGTGGGAAGCTGGGGCACACAGAAAGAAATTCTTCTCTTTTCTTTAGGGCTAAAGGGTATCCATAGTCTATTTCTCTTGGCTGCATGAACAGAGAGAAATGAGATTTCATTATTTTTACCTTTCTCTCCTTCTGATACTTCTCTTCTTTCATTCCTTGACCCTAAAATGTTGAGCAATGGGAGAGATAAAGGAAACAGAAAACAAAAAAAGGGATACTAAAAAAGGGGGGGGATATAAGATTGGAAATGTCAGTTCCATTCAGGAAGTGGGATAGGGGGAGATAGGATGAGGGCCTGGGACCTCTGGGGAGAGTGGGTTATGGACATCCATAGACAGTAAGAGAACCGCACTGTTACCACTCAGGGGGACAAGGGCATCTCAAACCAGGGAAATCAGAGCCAGGCATTGCTATAGAGATCTTTTTACTGGCATCCCTTGATATAAATGTTCATTAAGTCCTTTTAGGGTTCCTCATAGCACATAGTCTGCTGTTTCAGGATGTCCTTCTCTGCTGAGAAGTTAGTGTCCAAAGTTCCTTTGTCAGTTAATAATTAATTTTTACAACATATGGCATCTTCTCAGCAAATTGTCCATCTACCTCAAAGTCTCTGTCTCTGGAAAATTGTATCTCAAGGATATGGTTACTGGATTCCCATTTTAGGTAGTGGTCAAAAAAACCTGGTCGTGGTGAACTGAATGGCATGTTGTGGGGGGGTCCCATCAGGTAGGAAGTCTAAAGTTGTAGTTCAGCTTCCGGAGAGTGAGGCAGATGGCAGAGCATTCAACCTGTGTGTGGGCACAGTCTAGGGCAGGGGCAGGAGCCCAGGCAAGCCGAACAGCCTCCTGCCCTCATTTGCTCATTTCATACTTTAAGTGACTTGTGAATGTTGGGCTCCATGCTAGAGAAATAATGATGGGGGTATATAATCCAGAGCAAAACACACATGGCTTCTCATCTTGTGAGGTTTACGGTCAAGGGGGACAGAGGGCACCAACATTGCCCCTAAGGAAGTACAGTTCTTACTCAACCCAAACATCTGCTGTGCTTCATAAAGGGGAGCTAGGCCAGGGGTGGGATATGCCTTATGAGATGAGAATTGCTGGACCCTATTAAGGGACATTGATGTGTGTTTGTTAAAGTTGTTTCATTATTAGCCAGATGAGAGATCACATGTGTGTGTGTGCATAGAAAGGACTATTTATAGTTATATGTTTTTTAAAATCAATGCTGAGTTTACCAAGGTCACAAATGAAAAAAAAAACTATTTTTTTTAAGGTTTTAAGTTCAACTTATAAACTTTGTTATTCTACCTGAATTTATTAAATATTTATATAAGAGTAAGAATAATTACCTTTCCACATACATTAATGATGTTCAATAAATTAATAAGTTTAACAGATTGATTTCCCTTAAACAATTAACCCCATTTACAAATCTAATTAATTTATATCTTTTAAATATCTTTGTGCAGATTAAAACATGATTTGTCTGATTCTCTTAAATACATCAAATGCTTGAAAAGGCAAACTTATACACCCAGAAAACAAGCTCTCTCTGGTTTTAGGACAGCTTTTGTAAATCAAGGAATACATGTTTACACATGTTATAAATCAAGTTTGGTTAAACACGAAAACCATTTACAAAGAAATGTGCTTACACGTTTTACATGAAAAGCACAGGTCTGCTGTGCGTCGGTGCCGGGTTTTCAGAACTGCCAAGCTCTTCTCCAGTCGCCTACCGACACCGAACGGCTGTCCTCCAATGTGACGCGGTTCGCTATGGGGGATGGCGTCAGCTCCCATCACAGGCCCAGCGTGTCACTGTGCTTCCGAATGACTGGATGCAAAAGTCTGGGGTCCTTCCCAGGGAAGAGGAGGCACAGGGCATCTGGAGAACAGTTTTCCATGACTCTGGGCCAGTGAAGAAAAAGTCAGCCCTCAAGAGGAGAGAGGTAAGGCAGTGCCTCTGTCCTCCCCAGCCCACGAGGGCCCTAGTGGGCCACAGCACAAATGACCTCACTGGGGACACTGCCATGATTGTACACTTGGGGGGCTAACAAAGAGACCCTGTGGCGTAGGATTGCAGAGCAAGGAAGAGGGATCACATTTAGCAACAGTAACTTCTTGGCCGTATTCTCAAAAGTTATGAATGAGCCCTTTGCTTACCTGCTAGCCTGACTCTGCTGCCCGAAGACAAGGAGAAAAGGGAAATCAACATTGAGAGGAATAATTCTCAAAAGAAGGAAAACCTTCTGGGGCTGGCTCAATGACTAATCAAGGGGACTGAAAAGCACTGATTTAATTAATTATTCGGAAGTTCCTTTGGAGGGGTCTGTGCAGGATCGGCTGAATGAGGGCTCCGGAAAGCACCCAGAACCCTCAGGGAGGATGTTCATTTTCGCTGCTACACAGCAGGCCCTAAAACGGGCATCGGCCCCCACTGGGTTTCCGGTGGAGGCTCATTCAGGAAGTCACATGCTGTAGGACAGCTGCAGAGGATGACAGTGGCAGTAGCTGACTCTGAATACACACAAGGGGCAAGATGCTGGCTTCATGGATATTTGCTTTACCAACGTATCTGGAGAGCTTTTCCTTGGCAGTGTTACATAATCCCAGGTCTCCGTGCTCCTTGGAGAATGGAGAGCCATGATGCTGGTTATCTTAAGTTCATGGCCAATTCCAAGAAGCCCTTTATAACACCTTAGAGATTTTCATTCCTATTAATTCGAGATCATTCCTGCCACGAATCTTGTCTTTAAGACCCACCTTCCCTTTACCATTCCCAGGACCCTAAAACCAGGCCCGTATCCTGTACTTGAATCGCTGATGTGCTTCCTAGCCGCTCCACGTGACTTTGGGTCCCACTGTCAAGACAGTTTTTGAAAAATACTGCTTGGTGTTCTGTAACCTATAGTGGCTTCCCGTTTCTTACACCATAAAAATCAAAACCCTTCACTTTCAAGGACTTCAGTGTCTGGTCTTGACCTCCAGAGTCACCTCCCATCGCTGCTCGGGAGGGCTGCTGTTCTTCCGTGAGCTCATTACACCCCACTCCACACTGGGCTCCTACCTAGAGCTTGGGTTGTGTCTTGTGACCTCTTAACCTTTTCCAAGAAGCCTCTCCAACCACTCTTGGTCATGTTAACTTGCTCATTTATCCATTCACACATTCATTCACACATTCATTCATTCATTCATTCACACATTCATTCATTCATTCATTCACTTATTTACTCACTTAATTTATGGAGCATCTTTCATTCCCATGCACTAACAGTATGCGGATACACGTTCACAACCCCTTGATCGTTAAGGCTACTGTGTACACATTTGTGGAGGTCACGCCCTCACAAGGGGTGGAAGTGGCCAGTAAAATTAGAAATAAAGCTTGATATTCTTGTAACTCCCTGCCCCTGCCTCCAGGCCTTCCTCTCTCTTCTTTTCCCCAGCTTTGGCCAGTCGTCAATGAGGAATTAGAGCACCAGGACAAACGTCATTGTCTTTCTCACTATTGTTCTTTGTACAAGTCAGGGTGCTGTGACTTTGTTGAACTGACATTTGTTAAATAGAATCCTGAGGTGCCACATAGTAAACTGTGGTTCAACAAGAGACCACAACAGATGCCTTGAGGGCCACATGGGAAGATCAAGGGAAGGTGTAGGCAGGGAGGGGCAGAGGCTGGGAACACATCTTTATCAGGCTCTGGAATTCTTTAGGATTTTCAGGTTAAGGCAGCATCAGTGTGTTCAAATCCCAAAGCGGGGTTTTGATCATTTCTACAGGGGTCTTATCTAAGTGAGGGGACCAGGGCAAGGCCCTGAGACACTGTTGGGGAGTCATGCCGGAAACTTAATTTGCCTGTGATGTTGCAGCTGCTCTCTAGGACGTGCCTTGGCTGAGGGGGCTTGTGTTGGTTCCAGGTCCCTGCAGGTCACTTGGCCGAACAGAATGGATGCCACACCATGGAGTAGCTTAGCTCAACTCTCAGCACACCATGTGGGGAGCCATCAAAAGTTTTGCTTTGCTGGGATTTTGGGGGGAGTTCAATACTGGTGCTAATTTCAGAGGAAGGGTAAGTGAAGGGAACCCTCAAGGGGAGTTGAGGCACACGGGAGGAAAACCAACCAGGAATATGTCACCCAAAAAGGGCCTTGCAAGGAAGTGCCTCCATTGAGTGTCATCAGAGAGGAGATCTAGATCTCTCTAGATCTCACCCCTTTGGTTGTTTGGGATCAGCTGGTTCTGTACTGGGGGGGAGGGGCTGTTGCCGGGGACCAGCCTCAGCAGAAATGTGGGTCCTGAACCAAGGGATGTCTGGTAGGCGAAAATAATGACACGGACACGGAGGTTTGATGCAAGCTGACAGACCCGAGGTCAGTCAGGAGAGACCTATGAAGCAGGCTCTGGCTCTGGCTCTGGCATCAGCTTTAGCTCTGGCCCTGGCTCTGGCTCTCGCTTTGCAGGTTCTCTCTTCGCAGGCTCTGTGGCTCTCAGGCTCTTAGGCTCTTAGGCTCTCTGGCTCTTTGGCTCTCAGGTATTGTCTCTGCTTTTGTCTTTCTTTTTGCTTCTGTCTCTGTCTTTGCTTTTGTTTTTGTCTATCTACTGTTTTTGTCTCTCTACTGTTTCTGTCTCTCTACTGTTTCCGTGTCTCTACTGTTTCTCTGCTGTTTCTCTACTGTTTCTCTACTGTCTCTCTACTGTTTCCCTACTACTTCTCTAATGTTTCCCTATTGCTTCTCTACTGTTTCTCTACTACTTCTCTACTGTTTCTCTACTGTTACCCTACTGTTTCTCTACTGTTTCTCTACTATACTCTACTACTTCTGTGTCTCTACTGTTTCTCTACTGTACTCTACTACTTCTGTGTCTCTACTATACTCTACTGTTTCTCTACTGTTTCTCTACTACTTCTCTACTGTTTTTGTCTCTGCTTTTTTCGTCTCCCTTGACTGATAAGGGTCCCAGTTTTTTATTATTCCAAGGCAAGAGGAGGTTGGGGGATGCAGTTAGGTTAAAGTCTAAGAAAGCAAATTTTGATTACACAGTGTCCTTGTTAGAGAAACATAGTGCTTTGATCAGTGAAACATGTTTTTGCAGGTGCACCTATCTACAGTTCAGAGTTAACTCCCCAAACCAAACCAAGGACATGTTGCTCAGTAAGGTTTTTCACAGTTTCTACATTTGGTGCTTAGACAATAAAGGGCAGAGTAATGATATGGTGTTTTTAAGCAGGTCTTACAAACAAGAAGGCAATTGAAAGGCTTAGATGAGTTATGTACAAAGTTTTGGCTACATTATTAACACAATGACCAAAAGTTAGTTTGTTTGGCATCAGGAGAAAAATAACTTCTTTTGAAAAGGTAAAAGCATTTGCTCAAGCCTGTTTTTCCATAACTGGGCACAGAACTCCTTTATTATGGATCTTTAGTGCGTGTGGCAATGTCCTTGTTAGTATAGTTTTACCTTTTTAACCAGTTAAAAGCTCTGACAATCTTCTCCATAGAGCTGCAGGATATCTAAGATTAAACTGCCTTTAACGATGGTAAGTAGAAACAAAAGTATTTACTTGAGTAAGTAAAGTAAGAAGAAATAGTGTCAAAGAATTTAAGGTAGTCAAACAGACAAGGAACAATGGAAACAAATATTTTTTGGTGTCAGTGATTGCAACTTTGCAGAGCTCTTTCACTTTGAGGGACGATCATGGCTCTCCGTGCCTTGGATGAGCGCTTGCCCAGATGCACGTCCCAGGGACACAAAGGACATATTGCCCCAGCCCACAGAGTACGTGTCTTTCCAGATTTTTGGTGGGGAAAGCCTGGAGGGACTTTCATCCACATTCATGGGTACCTCCACCAAAGTTTTTTGGCGGCTTGCGGCATGGCGGGAGGGGCGGATCACGCCGTCCCCAACAGGCTGTCCTGTGCTCCATAAGGTATTTGGCAGTGTCTCTCGTCTGCTACTCATGACATGCTAGTAGCACCCACCCACCTAGTCATGACACCCCAAAATGTCTCTACACTTGCCAAGTATCGCGCAAGGGAACAATTCACTCTCTAGCTGAGAGCCACGGTCATAAAGGGAATAATCTCTTCTAGGCCCCTCTTCCCCCCAGCACAGGGCCTGCGGTGGGCGTGGTGGCAGGGAGAGAGGAAAGAATCTGATGTCTCGCTCGGCCCTCCCCTCATCTCCCGTGTGCAGTCACTGCTGAACCCAGACAGAAGCCAGAGGACAAAGTTTTACTCCCTGCAGGATGCTCCTTTCTTTTAATTTAAGACTAAATCCCAACAGGTAATTAGACCTGCAACTCCGAGTCATGATGGTGGACAGAGGACATTCATTCACTGACACCAAACTGCTGATGACAATTGCCTCTGGCAACCCAGAGATGAGTTCCTAAAGTCATTGCTGGGACAGGCCTCTGTCTCTTGCCTTGTCCTGTTTTTGCTTCGCTCAGATACACTGCTGGTTATTTCCCGTTACCTCTAATTTCACATCTTCATTTGATCTGCCTGCCCACTTACTGGGACAAATACCTTGGGAAGATCGGTAGAAGCTGAAGCTTAATCGTTGCTGTACTTCAGGTCTCCCAGGGGTCCTTTAGAGACAAATCCTGTCAAGGCTCCTGTTTCCTCTCTCATTTGTTCCTCTGTGCCTCGTGACTTCCAAGGGAAATGCTGCCCAACTATCATTCCTTCAGTGCTGATATTGTACTGATGTTTTAGCGTTTGGGTCATGCTCAGGCCACCCTTTTGGCAGTATTGTGTCAGTGGATGGATTGGCTAGGCCCTCAGCCAACTTGGGGCAGAGTTCCTACATTTTGTGGGGGCGAGTTGTTTACAGCCTCGCTCACTACATTTTTATGAGCATATGAATCACCTGGGTCTTGTTAAAATTCATATTCTGTAGGTGCGTTCAGGGAGGAGCCTTAGTCTGTATTTCTAGTAAGTCTCAGGCTGCTGCTGGCCTGCAGACCACATCTTGAATGGCCAGGATCGAAGTGACTGCAAGACACAGTGCTTTCTGGTGTGAGCGATCCCATTTTTTTTTAATTAATTAATTTTTTTATTGTTACTTAATTTTTTTTCCCCAGTGTTCCAAGATTCATTCCCCATGCCCCACACCCAGTGCTCCACGCAATAGGTGCCCCCAGTACCCACCACCAGGCTCTCCCATCCCTCCACCCCCCTCCCTCCAAGTCCCTCAGTTTGTTTCTGTGTCCAAAGTCTCTGTTGTTTCGTTTCTCTCCCTGGATTACCCTACTTCCCATTTACTTTCC
>PITA01030157.1:0-16901 GCA_004023965.1 Spilogale gracilis | reverse complement strand
CTGGTGTAAGGTGGTATCTCAGTGTGGTTTTGATTTGAATTTCCCTGATAGCTAGTGATGATCAACATTTTTTCATGTGTCTATTAGCCATTTGCATGTCTTCTATGGAGAAGTGCCTCTTCATGTCTCCTGCCCATTTTTTAATGTGATCATCTTCTTTTTGGAGGTTGAGTTTGAGGAGTTCTTTATAGATCTTTGACATCAGCCCTCTGTCTGTAGTGTCATTTGCAAATATCCTCTCCCATTCCATGGGTTGCCTCTTTGTTTTGTTGACGTTTCCTTTGCTGTACAGAAGCTTTTTATTTTGATGAAGTCCCAAAAGTTCATTTTTGCTTTTGTTTTCTTTGCCTTTGGAGATGTGTCTTGAAAGAAGTTGCTGTGGCCGATGTCAAAGAGGCCGATGTCAAACATTAATGCCTATGTTCTCCTCTAGGATTTTGATAGATTCCTGCCTCACGTTGAGGTCTTTCATCCATTTCAAGTTTGCCTTTTTGTGTGGTGTAAGAGAATGGTCTAGTTTCATTCTTCTATATGTAGCTGTCCAATTTTCCCAGCACCATTTATTGAAGAGACTGTCTTTTTTCCACTGGATATTTTTTCTTGCTTTGTTGAAGATGATTTGCCCATAGATTTGTGGGCCCATATCTGGACTTTCTACTCTGTTCCATTGGTCTATTTCTCTGTTTTTGTGCCAGTACCATGCTGTCTTGGTGATCACAGCTTTGTAATAAAGCTTGAAATCAGGTAAAGTGATGCCCCCAGCTTTGTTTTTCTTTTTCAACAATTCCTTAGCAATTCGTAGTCTTTTTTGATTCCATATAAATTTTTAAATTGTTTGTTCCAATGCTTTGTCTTCTTCTGTTTTTAGGTCAACAGTGATCTCATTTACATTACAGCCAAGAAAGATGGCACTCACGTGGTTGAAACCGTTGATACCACCCACATTGGGAAATTGATTGTGACCAAAGAAGTTGGAGGAGATGGTATAAAGGACATTACCGATGCCTACAAATTCCAAGAAGGTAACTTACTGCCACTGAATGAAGATTTCTGTGCCCAAGTTTGTTTAATACTTACTTGCTGTCACTATGAAATGTGTTCCAGAGAGTATACCCTTAACTTTCATTAGGGAGACAGCTCACACCCACAATTTCTCTTTGCAGTTTTCTTTATTTGCTTGGAGCAGAATTCCCCTTCACATCGCTTGTGAAGATGATTTGGTTTAAAGTCATGTCTTTTTTTAATACAATATAGCTCTTGCTCACAAAAACATGGAAGAATCTTAACTTCCAATAATAGAAAACGCTGTGTAACGAATGTCATTTTAGTTTAATAACAGGAATTTAAACAACCATTCACAGT
This sequence comes from Spilogale gracilis, assembly GCA_004023965.1. Taxonomy (NCBI): domain Eukaryota; kingdom Metazoa; phylum Chordata; class Mammalia; order Carnivora; family Mephitidae; genus Spilogale; species Spilogale gracilis. The sequence goes on along the minus strand of PITA01030157.1, from coordinate 15,539 downwards.
TGTTTAGTACTTTGCAACTATTTTCACATACACTGTTCCATTGAATGATCAAGGAAGTCCCTTGAGATAGGAAATACGATATTAACAGGACAGTGTGATCTCACTAATTCAGGCCAATTAGGTCAAAATCCCATTTCAATCATAAAATAATATTAATGTTAATTGTGTTTATTGTGTAGACAGTTTCCAAGGGAGCTGTGGAGTTCAAACCCATTTTGGTCAGTACCAGGTGCCTACTGTGTCTGGAAATGCATTTGGTGCCTGAGATCCTCATGATGAGCAGGATTCCATTTCTGCTCCTGGAAAAGTGATAGGATCATCATGTAGAGGGTTTGGGGAACAAAGAAGAAAGACACTCAGTCCAGCCAGGAAATTCAGAAAAAGCAGAGCAGGGTAAGAGAAGTCATAGACCACAGTTAAAGAAATCTAGATGAGGGCTTCCAGGCACTGGGAATGTGACCAAAAACATCCTGGAGCTATGAGTTAACTGCTGTGTTTAGGGTCCAGAAAACATCAAGTTCACCAGTGGCTAGAGACAAAGCTGCCCAATGTCAGTGGTGGACAGGAGGTAGAGGAGCTTGGGTTTCTTGATGGAGAACGTGGAGTATATTTTACAAATGATTCACCAGTGGAGGTTCTTAAGAGTGGCATTTATTTTAGTGAATGGAGAGAAATGACAAGTAATTAGCATATACCTAAATATTCATCAGTATTCCTGAAGTGCTAAGGAGTGCAGAATTTGTTTTAAATATTTTAGACAGTCTCTCTGCTCTTATTTAAAAAAGCAATTTGCACTATAAAGAGAAAGTTTGCTGAGCTGAGAGTTCTCCTGCATTGTATTAGAAAATCAGGATTTTTGCCACCTGAAGTAGTGAATTTTTGCTGTATTTCTGAAATGGTTCATTCTTTTCTTCTAGTGGTTATCATCCATTGCACGACATAGATACAAATGTGTTTTTTTTTTTCTCTTTGACTTTTTCCTAAAATGAGAGTTTAAAAAACCATAAGTACAATAAAACAAAACAAATAAGTAATGAACCCTTGTTATAGAGTTATGGGCAAAAGGTCGGGAAAGAAAAAATAAAGTCCATAGAAAAAGAGAAAGAGGGGCGTTTGGGTGGCTCAGCTGATTAAGCACTACTTTCCTCTCAGATCATGATCCCAGGGTCCCAGGATCAAATCCTACATCAGGCTTCCTGCTCAGTGGGGAACCTGCTTCTCCCTCTGCCTGCCGCTCCCTGGCTTGTGCCCACTGTCTCTCTCTCTGAAAAATAAATAAATAAAATCTTTAAGAGAGAGAGAGAGAAAAAAACTAGCTGCAACAGTCATTCATTCACTCATACTTCAACAACTTGCTCTTAACTACCCACCATATTCCCAGCACTGTTGTGCAGGGATGAGACACACAGTCCTGCCTTCCTGTCCAGCTGGAGAGATGAGCAGGAAACAAGCCCTCACCCGCTGTACACCAGGTGCCCAGATCAGGGCACAGAGAAGGGAGCTCCAAATCAGACTTGGGGTCCTGCAGGACATTAGCCCTGGTCTCACTGAGACAGAAGGAGAAACAGGAACTGGCCAGGGGAAGCATAAGGGGAGACTTCTCCAGGAAAGGGGAGCTCACCAGGGATTGTGGATAAACTCCCGGTGTGGAAGAAGTTCTGAACAGTATAGAGAAAAAGCAGGGACCCTAAAGGGAGCCATCCAAACAACCAGCTGGCTCTTCTGAACCACACAGCAGGAAGACCATTGTCATTAGCTGTCATCTGTGGAGGTGGCAGTGAAGGCCGAATTAGGGTCAGATGTCAAAAGGGGAAGGACCAAAATCCAGTTCAAGAGAAGAGGAGTCGGGGCTGGACCAGGGTTGGACACCAGATTAAATGAAATAAAATGTGCCCACTGTAGATGAGAAGATAGCTGAGGTTCGGGCTTCCAGAGTTTGGCAAGAAGGCAAGGCTCAGGGAGGTGGACAGTATGCGGGTCTGGTCCAAACAGAAGAACCCTGCATAGGTTGTTATGAGAGGTACCCCATCCAGCTTCTGAGCTGGAGTTTGATCCCTGGAGGTTAATTAGCTTCTTAATTAAGAATGGCTCTGCATTTTAAGTTCTGACTCTAGGAATGACCAAGTGGGGTCCTATTTTGCAGAAGGGTGCAGAGACCACGCCTCAATCTGGCGGGACCGACTTGAGTGATTATCGACGGCACCACGGGCCCCTAGGAAAGGCTGCTGGCATCCATCCTTATACATTTGTCACTCTGATTCTCATTATTGAACCTCTCATATAATTTCTCTACCCATAAATGCTGAATGTGGCCACTAAAATGTGGAGATGAATAAAAACATAGAGAAGAAATTATTACCAGATTCAGGGATTAACTATTTTAATTAACTAAATTGTGGAAAGATCATTTTTCATGGGGATGAACTAAAGCTTAATATTAATTTTATACTTTTTTTCAAATATGTAAGATAAGGAAACTATAAAATTTTGAAAACCAGGATTCTTAAAACTTCTGCGGCCATCTGTCTTCTTTTATGATGGTGTCTGGATCCCATTTCCTCTTTGTTCCATCAATCATTCCTTCTGTCACTTGCATTTCCCCATCTCCTTCCTTATTGGCTCCTTCCTATTTGCATTTAAGCAGAATCCAGTGTCACCTGTGTTAAAAAAAAATATGCGACTCTTTTTCCTGCAGTATATTCCCCACCAAACATGCCCTGTTCTTTCTTCCTTCTCTTCTCCATAGCCAGGCATCTTGAAAGAGCTGCCCATCCTTGGCATCCCATTCGTGCCTTTTCCTTTCCTCCTTCCCATCCCCTGCAGTCTGCTACCAGACGCAGATCCTTGAAGCTCTTCTTCTTCTTCCTTTTTTTTTTTTTTTTGAAGGTTTTGGTTATTTTTAGCATTTGAGAGAGAGAGAGAGCGTGAGTGGAGTGAAGGGTAAAGGGAGAAGCAGACTCCCTGCTGAGCAGGGAACCCGATGCCAGACTCAATCCCGGACTCCAAGATCATGACCTGAGCCACAGGCAGACACTCAACTGACTGAGCCTCCCAGGTGCCCCTTGAAGCTTCTCTTCTCAAGGCTTCCAGGACCACCTGATTGCCGTGTGGAATAAATGTTTGCAGATCTCAGCTTGCCTGAGCTTCTCATACCTTCTGATGCTACTTCTCAGCCCCAAATCTTGACAGTCTATCTCCTCATTGTTCCTATGACACCACTTCTCTTGGTTCCATCCCAACCTACATGACCCCTTTATTCTATCCCCTTCTGCAACTCAAAACCCCTCGTTCCCCCTCACCTCTGAATGGCACTTATTCTAGGCTCAATCCCTAGGCTTCATTCCTACCCACTTTATGTTCTTTCTCCATGGCTGCCATTACAGTCGCATATCTACTGATCAGCCCTCAGCTGGTGTCTCTGGCCTAGCTTCTTGTTCAGCTCCACATTCCCCTAAGTCTCCCCTAGAAACCTGAAACAGACCCTTCCAGAACACCACCTTTTCTCACCCCCCTCCCTTGCCTATATCTGTTTCCTTCACTCCAGACCCTAGTAAAGAGAACCACAGCCCCCACAAATTTAGCAACTCGAGAATCAGTCAAGCAGAAAACCCTTGAAATGTCCCCTTCGAAACAGTTCATATTCATCTCCTCTCCTTTATACTATGGCCACTCTGAGAATTTGGTGGTGCCCAGTGTGGAAAGCCCTTAGCATAGCGTCTGATACAGAATAACTGTCCGATAAAGTTAGTTTCTGCTCCTGCTAGTAATTCTATAATTCTATTCTTACTATTATTATACTGCTACTATTAGGGCATGAGCATTTTTCTCCTGGCTATCTGCTCTTACTATACCAGCTTCCTGCTGCATCCTCTCTTTCCCTCTGTCTAACCGTGCATTGCTGCCAAAGTGACATATTTAAAATACAACTTTGAGCCTGTTAGGATACTGCTTACAAGCCCTTGCTCTCCTCTCTTGCCTTGCAGGGCCCTCCCATCAGCGCTCACCAAGCCTCTGGTGTCTGCCTTTTGGGCCCCCTCACTGTACCCCTGACCACACCCACAGGCATCGCAGAAGCAGCCCGGAGAGCTGCTGATGGTCCTCAGAGAGCCAGGCTGCCACTTTCTTCAGGCCTTTGCTTTCACTGCGGAGAGAAAAACCTCTCCAAGAAGGCTTCCCTGCCCCCCAGGTGCTGTTGAGTCACTTGCCCTGTTCCCTGCCCCACATGCAAACATCTGACCCAGCATCTGTGATGGACACACATACAGCGATCCTTCTGCACACGTCCCTGAGACCCGGGAGGGAAGGGTTGTGCTTCTCATCTGAGCCTGGCACAGAGCCTGGACATCACAGTGGCTCAAGTAGCACCAAATAGTCAACTGAATGGTAACGCAGGTGGCACTTTCACAGGTGAATTTAAATGCACATCACACAAGCCAAACTGGACTATTCAGTATCCATTATAAAGATGAAAGTTCTGTGTCTGCATGAAAGCAAGGTGCTTTTCCAAACCTTGATCCTCCAAAGCCTCTGTGCCAGGCTGGGCTGGAGGTCCTGGGGACAGGGTCTCGTGGGGAAATAATGTTATGCAGTGTCAGGTGCTGGGTAAAGGACAAGAACCAGGTAACGTGTTAGTGAGAGATGAGAGCACTGGGCTTGAGGACACATTACACAGGGTGGTGGAAGGGGATGCTCTCTGAGAAGGTGACATCTGAGCTAAAAACCTCAACAATGAGAAGAAGCTTAACAAACATAAAAGGGCATTTTCATTACATCCCAGTTAACAGAAAGATGCACCTGACCTTGTTCCTGGAAGCCACAGAGGAATCTCAGAAAATATAATCTGGCTTTAGATCATTCTCCCGCAGCACTAAATTCATGGCCCTGAATTATGTAAGATGTCAGAACAGAAAGCACAACTGCAAGAGAGATGGGAATTCTGCAAAGCTCTGGGGAAACCCGGACGTTCCTGCCTCCCTGGGCCTGTGCTTCCTGGAACACACCCACCCCCAGACACTCTGACTGTACAGCTGTATAAAGTCTCTTATGGCTCGCCACAAGCCTGCCACTTCCCCTTCCCCTCGTCTGGGCCAGCTCGGCCTCTCTCCCCCCAGATGGCACGTGTCTGACAGGTAGGTCCCTGCTGCTGGTGTTCCCCTCCTACATTTTGTCTAAATGCATATCTGGTACCCATCCAAATTGATCATCAACAACGCTCTCTCTCGAGGAGCTGTTGGCCGGGTGCTTTCAGCTAAAATATTTCACTGAACTTTCCTTGTCATAGCCTCTCCTTCCGTTTATAGGGAGATAATGTCTCCCTCCTATTGATCTGTAAACATGTGCACTAGCCAATGCTTGTCCTAGACCAATTGCTCCTGGCACATTCTTGCAGTCTTGACAATCAGAGAAATTATTAACACACACACACATTCACATTTATTCACAACACCTACTGGCATTTTCTGTCTTTGCAAAGTACTAATAGCTGCCAGTTCTTTTTTTTTTTTTTAAGATTTTATTTATTAATTTGACAGAGAGAAACACAGCCAGAGAGGGAACACAAGCAGGAAGAGTGAGAGAGGGAGAAGCAGGCTTCCTGCTGAGCAGGGAGCCCAATGTGGGGCTCCATCCTGGGTCTCCGGTATCATGACCTGAGCCGATGGCAGTCGCTTAAACAACTGAGCCACCCAGGCGCCCCCTAGCTGCCAGTTCTTATGCATTCCTTTAAGCCTCCTAAAAACCCTCTGACTAGGTGCCCCCTACTTGTTTTTTTTACAAACAAGGACATGGATGGTAATAACAGCGCCTGCCTTGTAGAGTTCTCTGAGGATTAAATGAGACAGTGCTCAGTACGCACTTCACCACCAGACCTGCCACAGTTAACTCGCAGCAATAGTTGTTGCCGTTAATTGACCTCTTCATCTACAGTGCGTTTCATTGCTAAGGAAAGTAGAAGACATTATTTTAAAATTAATGAATTTAAAAGCTTGCACTTTTATTTCCAGGTGATTCTTTTTTTGCTAGCCATTCCCATAACTAGCTTTTACAAGCCAAAGAATTTGCCTCTGTGTCTTCCACGAGGCACTGAGATGCACCCAAAGGTATTGAGGTGGTAAAAAGAAGAGAGACTGTCTCTCCACGCCTCCTCAAGCCCTGTCCCTTCAAGCCGTGTATTTTGTCCAGGGCTCTGTAAGGAACGTTAACCCAGCTCGGAGCCAGGAGTGAGCTCTGAGATCTGACTTGTACCTGTATTTCTTCCCCTCCAGCACAGATCTACTGTTTGATTCTTCCAGAGCTCACCCCTTCTCCTTCTGTCCCTACCTTTGTCTCCTCCACCATCACCCTGGAAATCCCACAGAATACATTTTCCTAAAAAGAACACACACATCTCCAAATGCATTAGAACTTCGGTGTACCCCAGAGGCCAATGGGTATCCCCCCAAAAATAATGTGTTCGGCATCAGATGAGTTTGGGAAGTCTTATGATAACCAAGACTCCTCACTATAGGGCTCAAGATCTGAACCTCTGATAGACTGGAAGCAAGACAGTGAACATTTGGAAGCACAAGGAAACTTGGCCTTAGAGCCTTCTGACAGAGAAGGCTTTTTAATGACTTGCCAGATCTGAGTGTATAGAGCTGTGCACTATTTGCAAAAAAAAAAAAAAAAAAAAAAAAAAAGAAGTGGTCTCTGCAGTCTGCCAAGGGGGAAACGGCAACATGGGGAGGAGTAGAGGGCAGGACAGAAGCTGTCCCAGGGTCAGGTTAGCAGGAGCAAGTGGGACAGGCCCATGTGGAAAGAGAGATGAGGGAGACAAGCCTTATCAGAAAGATCCGTGAATAGGAGAAAACTCGTAGAGCACAAGGTGGGAATGGCAAGATGTAACGATGGCCAAAATCTTTGCTTAGAGATCCCAGAATTCCAGCTAGTATTTGGGGAGGAAAGAAAATTGGCACCACTATCTGAGAAGAGGTCGATTGGGCCAACTCAGCCCACAGAACCCCGAAGTAGCAGCCCTGGAGAAACAGCGCTGAGAGCAACCCCTTAGCAACCGCCGTTCAGATAAGCCCCAGCGATGCCACCTAACTCAGCAGTCCAGGGAGGGTCATAGCTCTCCGGAAACCTGATTTTGCATAATTGGTAATCCCAGAATAGGTATGACACCTGTCTCAAAGGGCAACCTACGGAGAAACCAGATGAGTAGAGCACACAGCGCCCAGAGCTCGGCGTGTTTAATAAGTTCTCTTAGATGGATTGTGTTCCTTTCCCCCTGTCATTATCTCTGTGTCTTTCCTAGGCCAAGAGGAAGAGAGGCTGGCCCTGGAAACTGCCCTGATGTATGGGGCTAAAAAGCCCCTCAACACAGATGGCATCCTCAAACCCAGGTCTGATGTGACCATGAATTTTGAAGTAGAAAATGCCGTGCTGGGAAGAGACTTCAGGGTCACCATCACCTTCCAGAACAAGAGCTCCAACCGTTACACCCTCTCGGCCTATCTCTCGGGCAACATTGTCTTCTACACGGGGGTCTCCAAGACGGAATTTAAGAAGGAGACGTTCAAAGTGGTGCTGGAGCCCTTATCTCGTAAGCTAACGAGGGGGGTTCTTCTCCCTGGGACTTGTTCTCTGCCTCCCTGTCTGGCTTGGTGCTGTCACTCACTAATAACTTCCTGTCAGGGCACCTCGGTGACTCATTTGGTTAAGCATCTGATTCTTGGTTTAGGCTCAGGTCATGATCTCAGGGTTGTGGGAATCGAATCCTGCTACCAGCTCTGTGCTCAGGAGGAGTCTGCTTGAGGATTCTCTCTCTCCCTCTCCCTCTCCTCCTTCCCCCACTTCCTCTCTCTTTCTCTCAAATAAATAAATGAATCTTAAAAAAAAAAAATCTTCCTGTCAAAGTTAAAGTTCTGCCGCAGAGCTCAGAAATATGAAGCCCATAGGAGACCCCCTTTCTTCCAGAGGGGTCTCAGATTTTGGCTTCACCTCTCATGTGTAGACGTGAACACTGAAATTTTCAAAGCCTAGAGCCCCATAAGCCATGAAAATTAAATGTAACCTCTTGTGTTCTCAAAATGTGGGCCAAGGACTTGAAGAATCAGCATCCCCCCTGGAGCTGGTTAGAAATGCAGACTGTCAGGCCCCACCCCAAAGTTGTTGAGCCAGGATCTACACTGTAACAAAATCCTAAGGGGATTTTGGTGCCCAGGAAAGTTTGTGAAGCACCTGTATCAGAAAGCAATGCCCCCTCCCTGCCCGCTGCTTTCTTTCTCCCCACATCAGGTAACATTGGGGGACTACCCCAGCAGAAATGAGGCATTTTGCTTTACCATTGAAAAGGTAAAAATCTAAGCTCTGCATATTGGCCATTTCTGAATACTCATCTGCTGATATATTGGGACAGGGGAGAGAAGAGACTAGAAATTCAGGATGTACTGTCCAGGAGCCTCTAAAGGGCTTTGTTCTCTCTGCCACTTCTCATGGGGTCTCTTTCTCATCCTTGATCCTGCCCAGCCTTCCTTGAATGTATGCCCTTCCAAAGCATCCCCTTCATTATAAAAATTAAGACTATTTTAACCAAGCTTGGGCTCGACAGTCTTCAGCTTACATTGGGCATTGCAGTTCCGACCGCTGATTTCTTGGGATACGAGTATTTAGGGGGAACAGAGTTTGGTCGCCTAACTGGTAAAATGCGTTAACTGGGAGAAACTGGTCTCCAGGGCAAGCATGCTGAGTTAGAGTTGGAAAGGACCTGAACCCTTCAGAGCACGGGATTTCTGTTGACCTGACATGTGACAAAGAAAAAAAAAATTTACAGGTGCATAAATAATAAGTTTTACAACGTGAAGGCAAGCAAGACTAATATATCCCCCAGGATGACCAACCCACACAGCCCAGTTGTTTTCAGTCTTTCTGGATTCAATGGCCATCCTAAGCCACAGTGAGGACCCTTATGAGGCTTTAGAAAGATATTCCCAGAAAAATGGGAACGTTCCTAAAAATCCTAATTCCAAGAAACCTACCCAACCTTAGGGGAACAAATTTCCAGAGCTGTAGTAATGTAACTAACAATTAGGAAATCACCATGGTACATTTTTTGGGTCAACTGAGAGATCTAGCACTTTTTCTATCTCTCAAGGTAGGGAAGATAACTCTTAAAGACAAGAGTAGTTGGTACAAAGCACTCATGAGAACAGGCAGACACGGTGGAGTTTAAAGAAACTGAGCCTTGGAATTAGACAAATGGGATTTTAGGTGTGATTATGTCACGTAGGCAAGTTACTTAAGTAATCTGAGCTCTTCTGTGCGTGGGAACAATACCACCCACGTCGCAGGCTTGTAGATTCATTCCCCAAACCTTTATTTCATGCTTAATGTCTAGATGCTCTTTGGTGCCGGAGACACGGCAATGAACACAACAGAAGTGCCAGCCCTCATGGGGTTTGCGGTCTTCAGAGTGGGGGGCCGCACAATAAATAAAGTCCCATATAACATAGTTATGCACATAATAAAAAAATATAAAGCAGGGCGAGGGAAGGAAGGAATGTTGGCGGAGGGGAATTATAAGGGAAAATCTCTCTAGCAGGATGACATTTAACAGAAGCCTGGCAGAAGGAAAGGAGCAAGCTTCTGCAGCCAGAAGAAACTGTAAATGCAAAGGCCCTGAGGCCAAACCATGTTCGATGTGTTCAAGGAGTAGCAAGGAAACCAGAGTTTGGGAGCAGAGGCGGCAGGGGCGAGTGGATGGTGTAGACCACATAAAGAACTGTGGGCCCTTGTAAGGACTTTGGCTTTGATTCCAAGCAAGCAGAAGAGCCATTAGAGGATTTTGAGCAGAAATGAGGCATAATCTAACTCAGGTTTAACTCTGCACCATCCTATCTCACCTCACAAGAGTCCCACCTCTCCATCTCCTTCTCCCTTTTCTCCCTATTCCAATTAGAAAATGAGTTTCTGTGAGTTAGTGGGCTGGAATGGCATGACACATTAATCTAGGGACAGTGACCAGGTGGAATTAACTGTAGGCAATAGGTTGCCAACTGCAATCTAAAATAAATTGAAAAAAAGTCATAAAATAAATTGCAATGTGTTGCAAAAAACCACCTTGATCAAGCATGTCAGAGTACACTCCTAGGAGGCTTGACTGCAAAGAAAGTTTTCCAAGTAGAATGGGAGGCATACTTTCCAGATTGATGATTAAAGAGAACGTGTGGGCTAGAAATCAGCTTGGAAGATTTGAATAACTTAAACCTTCCAGTACCTTCAAAGGTGCTATCATTTCCACTTGGCTATATTTAGTTTTCTTTGCTTTTTGGAAAAAGAGATGAGGCAGCTCCTGTCTGTGTCTCCCTCGGCTTTCCCCAGACACAGTAAGTGATATTGGCAGGAGCCCAGCTTCACCACTCATAGGATGAAAACCTATTCTTCTTTCTCTTGCCACGTTTAATAAACTTTATCTAGAACAATTTCTTGTGCAGTGGCAAAACACAGCACTTACATAACATACTATTTCAGGAGCACTGTTCTCTTGGGCTTGGAAGCACAGCCCAGTTTCCTTAGTGCTATGTTTTAGAGAATGTTCTACCCCAGAGAATACTGTCCTAGTGCCAACATTATGAAGGTAGCAAGAGCGTCTGTTAAGATTGGTAGGAAGAAGTCAAGCGTATCTCACCCGTCTTAAGGAATCCGGTGGTCAAATACAGCACGCCCCCCAGTAATAACCAAAGGAAGCCTGTTTTTTTTTATTATTGCTGGAGGCGGTTAGAGAAAAACCCATGTACTTCAAGGCATATCATTTGCCACTCCATCCATCAGAACTGGGGGTGTGAAAAGCAGGCCCCTTATGCTCATCTGAGATTGTATCCAGTCAAGGGATGGAGTCTTATGTGTCTGGACAATTAATTTCCAGGGGAAGAAGTAGGTTCCCAACTTGGGCCCAAAGAAGGCAGTATGAATGGGTCATTAAAAAAGCAGAATTCAAGGGCCAAGGTCCTCCTAACTCTGGGCACTTCTCCAAGTTGAATATGCATCATGTGGGCATCTTATTCAAAACCAGATCCGAATTCAGTCAGTTGCGGGTGGGGTTAGGGATGGGGGGGTCAGAGAACATGCATCTCTTATGAGCTCACAGGGGATGGCCTGCAGCCCACACTCTGAGCAGCAAGCCCCTGGATGGGAAGGGCATACCTTCCACACGAACCAAGACCTCTACAGAGCTGATCCCGTGGGGACCCTCCTGGTTGTTGGAGCAGTGACTTCCTGCCTCAGTGGCCCAATAGAGTCAGCTGTGGAACCTGTAAAATAATGCCTGGACCCCAGCCTCCAGAACTCTGATCAAATTGGTCTGTGGTGGGATTCAACAGGGCCAGGTGTTTAATGTCCCCGAGCGAGTGTCATATAGAACCAGGATGAAGAACTCCTCAGTCAGAGGGCTAGAGACGTCCCAGAGCCTGTTCATCTGCGAAGGGACGTTGAAGCAGATGACGATCATCGCCTAATGTACCCTCGCCTGTGAGCTGACAAGTCAGAGGGCCTTCCCTGTGCCCTGGGTCACCCTGCACAGTATCCCGTCCTCATTTCCAGACTGACTGTCCCCTGCACCTACGTATAAAGTGATGGACCCTAGGAATCATTTCCTTCAATAATGTCCACAGGGAGGAGGAATCTTTGGCAGAAGGCAGACATGGGGCAGGGAAGCCGCGGTGGAGACGTTCCATTCCGTGAGAACTCGCAGAGCCTGTGTTCCAGCCATGGGCATGGAGGTGTCACCACTCATTCCCCCACACAGCCGGCAGTCGACACAGCCCGAGCACCTGGCTCCGAGCAGGGGCAACGGTGCTACACCGTGGCCCAGGCTCGGCCCCTTTGCTCTCTTGAATCCTGAGTAGTGGGAAATGAGAGTGATAGAGAGCGGGCAGGGAAGCCGAGCAAGACCTCACTGTTACATTCAGAGCCCCAAGATAGCATTCCTGACCTCAGCCCAGGTGGTGAACAGAGGGGAGTGTGGACCACTCCCCAGCCTCCGAATGCCCACCTCACCAGCTTGTCCTCAACACCACAAAACTAACATCAGTGACTCAAGGAAACAGGCATTTGGCATAGAAGTCCTTGATTGCAAGTAGGAATGGGGTGGAAGAGAGCTGAATGCCTAGGGTAAAAACTAGTTTCAAATTCTTCTTTCTCTTAAATAGAAATATCATCTAAGATTGGTACAAAAAAAGCTGGAAAGGAAGTGTGAAGTGTAGTGAGGGAAAGGTTTAGGTCGTTGATAGTTCTGCTCAGGGGTGGCCTGTGGCCTGGGAGAGATGTTTTTTACTGCACGAGGGGGCAGGACATGGACTGGTGGCCTTGGGTTTCATAGCTCCCTATCTGTCATCTCAGGATTGTCCCTGGTCGACTCAAAACAGCCACAGTTAAACCCCTTGGTCCTTGATCTTAAATATCCCTGTCGTGGCTTTGTCTTTTTACAACAGCAAAAGCACTGTTTGGAAAAACTGACACCTTTTCTCTAGCAAGGCTTTCCTGAATATTTTTTAATTCTTTTTTTTAAGATTTTATTTATTTATTTGACAGAGAGATCACAAGCAGGCAGAGAGGCAGGCAGAGAGAGAGGAGGAAGCAGGCTCCCTGCTGAGCAGAGAGCCCAACGTGGGCCTCGATCCCAAGAGCCTGAGATCATGACCTGAGCTGAAAGCAGAGGCTTAACCCTCTGAACCACCCAGGCACCCAAGGCTTTCCTGAATATTAAGTTTCTAGAACATTCTTGTTTTATCCAAGAAGCAGGAGACTTTGTCCTTGATTGAGTCTTCACCCCTCACCTTGGCTGTGCTTCTGAGGTCCTTTTGTTCCCTTGAGTCCCGATGGGGAAGTGGATGGGGCACTAGGGCAGAGTCAAGCAGATCTAACTCAGGTCCTGATGCCCTGTGTGCTTCTCCTCCTGCCAGTCAAGAAAGAGGAGGTGCTGATCAGAGCGGGCGAGTACATGGGCCAGCTGCTGGAACAAGCATACCTGCATTTCTTCGTCACAGCCCGGGTCAACGAGACCAAGGACGTCCTGGCCAAGCAGAAGTCCACTGTGCTGACCGTCCCCCAGCTCACCATCAAGGTCAGTTTTACCATTTCAGGCAAGGGAGAAAGGCGAGGTTGTTGATTAGGCAGCCAGGCATACCGTGTGTGTGTGTGTGTGTGTGTGTGTGTGTGTGTGTGTGTGTGTCCTACTCAACAAGAAAGGGATGGGGGGGGGAGCTAAGATCCTCCTGTTCTTTGAAAGAAGTAAACTACCCTATATATAGACACACATATAACACTTTCCTCTCCTCCCCAGATTTAAATATATGGATGGGGCTGCAGATATAAATATAACCTGTAGGTATAAACATACTTGTGGAGGAAGATAAAGATGTGTAATGGATACAGATAGAATTTCAGTGTCTCCAGAGTAAAGTGGGTCAGGCACAGCATGAGAAGGAAACCACTGGGACCATCTCCTGCCTGCACTTGGGACAGTGCTGTTGTTCATTGAGCTCTAACTGTACACAGTAGGAGGCACTCACTGAGATGTCAGCTTGGTGACAGTGAGTTTGTATATATGTGGATGCTTGGCAACCCCCAGCTAGAAGACATAGAGGATTCCCAACACTCCAGAAAGCTTCCGCATGCCTTTTCCAGTCAATAATCCCCTCGCCCATCACCAAGAGAACCACCTTTCTGATCTCTATCACCATAGAGTTATTTTGCCCGTTTGGCTAATAGTTTTCGTGTTATCTCTCCATTTACCATCAGAAATCTCTGCCCCAAATTGTCCGAAGAAACTTGGCAGAGAAGGGCTGAGGATGGATGGAAAGGAACACAAGTATGGCAACCTGTTCACTCCCTCTTTTGGGGGACACTGGCAGCATGTGTAGCCACATCCTGAGACACCTTGCTGTCCCATGAGCAGAAACCCAGGCCTCCGTCCATGCCCTTGGGGGAATGGCACATTTCGTCCACCTTACCCAGGTCACTGGAGAACTTTTTTTTCCAAACGTGATAAAGAATAGTAGCACAGATTTTAAGCTTCATTCTTCTAATGTGATGATCAGAGTTTACCAAGTTGGGCATATTTTAAATGCCCCTGGAAGTGGCAGGGGTGGAGAAACAGTAAGCCAACTCACGGTCTTATGAACCATTTGCTGTGCATCGTTCGTGAAGCTAATTCCTTCAGCAGGGCAGCTGTCAGTGGGTCTAGCACTGTGTACACGGCACGAGAGGATGGCCATGTGATGTGTCACCCCAGGCGGAGGCTCACCCCAATCATGGACAGATCATGCCCATCGAGACAGCCCAGCTCCTTCATTTTGAGAAAGGCTTAAGTCGTCACCAGGCCTTCCCCCTTAGACACTGTCCACGGCCCATGACAGCACAATCCACACAAGGGACTTGAGAAGATAATCAAAAACTGAGGTTACGCAGGGTCTGCAGGCAGAACAGGAAAAAGCTGCAAGTGGAGGGTGGCAGAGAACTCCTCCAGGGGGGCCAGCAGTGCTGGGAGGACAGGCACTCAGGAGCCTAAGATGCTGGTACTGTAACTGGGTCCCTCCACGATGGCAGGTGCTCCCTGGGAGACCAGTCCCACCAGAGGTGGGGCCCGCCTGCTCCACTCCTGTCCCCGTGAAGGGCCCAGGACAGAGCCCCTCCAAGCTATGGGGCTCCATCCACAGCATAAGATAGAATTTAATTGCACCACTGATAATAAACTGGATGTATAAAGGAAACTAATACCTTTCATCTTTGAGACATCATTAATGGGAAGGATTCTTTGTTGGTTGTCTCCTGGGTTTACTTAAAGAGCAGTGAAATTCCCCTGGGGCAGAATGGAAATGTCCTCTGCCACAAGTTGAGTGACCCAGGGAAAGGCAAGTGTCCTTTAAAAGAGTTATGGGTTTTGTTTTGTTTTTAAGATCTATTTCTTTCTTTCTTTATTTGATAGAGAGAAACACAGCCAGAGAGGGAACACAAGCAGGGGGAGTGAGAGAGGGAGAAGCAGGCCTCCTGCTGATCAGGGAGCCCGATGTGGGGCTCGATCCAAGGACTCTGGGATCATGACCTGAGCCGTAGGCAGACTCTTAATGACTGAGCCACCCAGGCACCCCAAGAGTTATGGGCTTTTGTTGTTATTGTTGTTTTTAATTTTTTTATTTCCATAAAGGTATGGGAGATGCTATTCCCAGAGGAAACTTATTTAGAGGTGGGGCCATTTGCCGGGAGCTCCAACCAGAGAAAGATGGAAATCCTGGCTTTTGTCCAGTGCTGTTTGTTCAGGGAAGGAGGCAGGAGCATCCTCACCTCAGCTGCTCCTAGACGACTAATCTCATTAATGATACCAACCTCCAGGATGAAATCCAAGCAGGGAAAGAGGTGTTCCTGGATGAAGCACCACACACCATAAAATCTGCCCAGATGTCACCAAGCTGTGAGGGGTCCCAGTTCCAGAAACTATGGGCCGGGGACCCGGGATGCTGCTTGGCCTACTGGAGATATGATCATCCTGACAGTGACTGAGAGAG
>PITA01030156.1:0-16906 GCA_004023965.1 Spilogale gracilis | reverse complement strand
AGGACATTTAATTTTATCTAGATTTCCTTCTGTCCTTGTTTCCCAGATCACCTGGGTGGCTCAGTTGGGTAAA
The DNA here is from genome assembly GCA_004023965.1 of Spilogale gracilis. Taxonomy (NCBI): domain Eukaryota; kingdom Metazoa; phylum Chordata; class Mammalia; order Carnivora; family Mephitidae; genus Spilogale; species Spilogale gracilis. The sequence goes on along the minus strand of PITA01030156.1, from coordinate 16,833 downwards.
CATCTGACTCTTGATTGTGGCTCTGGTCATGATCTCAGGATCGTGATCTCAGAGTCGTGAGATCAAACCCCACATCTAGCTCAGCTCGGAGTCTGCTGGAGATGTTGCTGGGATTGCAAGTTGGTGCAGCCGCTTTGGAAAACAGTGTGGAGATTCCTTAAAAAATTAAAAATAGAGCTACCCTATGACCCTGCAATTGCACTACTGAGCATTTACCCCAAAGATACAGATGTAGTGAAAAGAAGGGCCATATGTGCCCCAATTTTCATAACAGCAATGGCTATAATTGCCAAACTGTGGAAAGAGCCAAGGTGCCCTTCAATAGATGAATGGATAAAGAAGATACAGTCCATATATACAATGAAATATTACACCTCCCATCAGAAAGGATGAATACTCAACTTTTGTAGCAACGTAACAGATTGGAGGAGATTATGGTGAGTGAAATAAGCCAAGCAGATGAAGTTGAGTAGCCTATGGTTTCACTTACTTGTGGAGCATAAGGAGTAATATGGAGGACAGTAAGAGAAGAAAAAGAAGTGTGAACTGGGGTAAGAAGTGTGAACTTCATAAGTGTGAGGGGATGAAGCATGAGAGACTTTTTTTTTTTACAAGATTTTATTTATTTATTTGACAGAAATACAGCTATAGAGGGAATACAAGCAAGGGGAGTGAGAAAGGGAGAAGCAGGCTTCCCGCCAAGCAGGGAGCCCAATGCGGGGCTTGATCTGGGGTCTCCAGGATCATGACCTGAGCCCAAGGCAAATGCTTTACCAACTGAGCCGCCCAGGGGCCCCCACATGAGAGACTTTGAACTCTGAGAAATAAACTGAGGGTTTGGGAAGGGAGGAGCGTGGGGGGATGGGTGAGCCTGGTAGTGGGTATTAAGGAGGGAACGGAACGTACTGCATGGAGTACTGGATGTGGGGCACAAACAATGAATTTTGGAACACTTAAAAAACAAACTATAAAAAAAAATGAAATCTTGCTATTTGCAATGCCATGGAGGAAGCTAGAGAATATTATACTAAGTGAAATAAGTCAGGAAAAGAAATTCCATATGATTTCACCCATATGTGGAATTTAAGAAACAAAACAAATGAGCAAGAAAAAAGAGACAAGCAACAGATTCTTAACTATACAGTTAACAAACTGTTAAGGTGGGGGAGATGGGTGAAATAGGTGATGGGAATTAAGGAGTGCACTTAAGAGAAATGGTAAGAGGTGATTGTGTGTAATGGAAACAGTATAGAAAGGAGAGTGAGAAGAACAGGTTAGATTCATGCCACTTACTAGTGGATTTTTGGTTCTCTTATCTGTAAGATGGGAATAACAAAACCCAGCTCTGTCAGGCCTGTTTTGAAAACATACTGGAAAGCAGTTTTAGAAACTGCAAAGCAACCTAGAGGCATTGGCTATTACAGTTGTTCTGGGGGTTGTGGCATTTTATTCCCACTTGTGAAGACTTGATTTCAAAGATGCTTGAAATATATATATATATATAATATATATATATAATATATATATATATATATCCCCCCAAAAAAGTTGAAAATAAAAACAACCACTCTTATTTAAAAACAAACAAACTAGAGGGGAACTTCTATGGCTCAGATGGTTAAGCAACTACCTTCAGGTCAGGTCATGATCCCAGGGTTCTGGGATCAAGCCCACATTGGGCTTCCCACGCAGCAGGAGACTGCTTCTCCCTCTGCCCCTCCCCTCACAACTTGGGCTCAATTTTGAGTGCCGGCATGTGCTCTCTCTCAGATAAAGAAAATCTAAAACAACAACAACAACAAAAAAAAAACAGAAAACAGTTAGCAATAAGAACCGACCTATCAATAATTACTTTAAATGTAAACGGTCTAAATGCTCCAATCAAAAGACATAGAGTACCCGAATGGGTAAAACAAACAAAACAACACAACTGAAACTAATATTACACTCTATGTTAACTAACTGGAATTTAAATAAAAAGTTAAAAAAAAATACCCACCCATAGCTCCTTACAGGACTCACTTCAGATAAAGACACAAGGATTAAAAGTGAAGGACTAGGGTGCCTGGGTGGCTCAGATAGTTAAGCATCTGCCTTCAGCTCAGGTCATGATCTCAGGGTCCTGGGATGGAGACCTGCATCTGGTTCCCTGCTCAGTGGGGAGCCTGCTTCTCCCTCTTCCTCTGCTGCTCCCCCTGTTTGGGCTCTCTTATTCTGTCAAATAAATAAATAAGTAACCTCTAAAAAATAAATAAAATAAAATGAAGGACTGGAAAAAGACACTGCATGCAAATGGAAGCAAAAAGAAAGCTGGGTTAGCAATATTCATAGAAAAAAATGGAATTTAAAAACTAGTAAGTGACAAAGGGGGCATTACATAATGATAAAGGATCAATCCCACAAGAGTAAATAAACATCCATTATAGGAGTACCAAAATATATAAAACAAAGACGAACAGACAGGCTGGGAGAAATTGACAGTAATACTATAGGGGACTTTAACACCCCACTTACATCAATTACAGCAGAGGAGGAAGGGGGAACAAGAGGATTTTAGAATTTTGAGAATTTATATCGAACATGTGCTCACAGCTGCAGATTTTGACATTTCTACCAGGATGTCATTCAGCAGTTTGGGTGTTGCTGATGACCAGCTTTGATGAAAGTCTACCGTTTCTTAGCTTCAGGTTGGACTTTAATGAGCATTATGAAGTCAGACAGTCAAGGCTCCAAGTGCCTCTGGGCTCTCAAGGGCAGCACAGCTCCCACATATGAACCCTTCCCTGTCCTTACAGGGGGCTGCAAACTCTGGTAATTGCATCATGAGACAAACATTCACATTTAAATCCTCAAGGCCACTGGGATGTTGCAGAAGCCCGCCATTCCTGCCCACAAGTACTTCAATGTTCCAGTGGCATGGGGTCTGGTAGAACCAAAGTCATGGGTTCTGTTTTGTTTTTTTCTTTCATTATTAACATATAATGTATTATTTGTTTCAGGGGTACAGGTCTGTGATTCAGTCTTACACAATTCCCAGCACTCACCATAGCACATACCCTCCCCAGTGTCCATCACCCAGCCACCCCATCCATCCCACCCCACTCCACTCCAGCAAACCTCAGTTTGTTTCCTGAGATTAAGAGTCTCTTATGTTTTATCTCCCTCTCTGGTTTTGTCTTGATTCATTTTTCCCTCCCTTCCCCTATGATCCTCTGTCTTGTTTCTCAAATTCCTCGTATCAGTGAGATCATATGATAATTGTCTCTCTCTGGTTGACTTAGTTCGCTTAGCATAATAGCCTCTAATTCCATCCACGTCATTGCAAATGGCAAGATTGGGGGGGGGGGGGCGGGTGATGGCTGCATAGCATTCCATTACACACACACACACACACACACACACACACACACACACACCCCACATCGTTATCCATTCATCTGTTGGACACCTAGGTTCTTTCTATAGTTTGGCTATTGTGGACATTGCTGCTATAAACATTGGGGAGCACATGCCCCTTCAGAACACTACACACCTCACACCAGTCAGAATGGCTAAAATTAACAAGTCAGGAAACAACAGGTGTTGGCCAGGATGCAGAGAAAGGGAAACCCTCCTACACTGTTGGTGGGAATGGGAGCTGGTGCAGCCACTCTGGAAAACAGTATAGAGGTTCCTCAAAAAGTTGAAAATAGAGCTACCCTATGACCCAGCAAATTCACTACTGGGTATTTATCCCAAAATCATGTTTTTAAACATTGGAGGTAAATATACATGTAATATCACTAAGGTAAAAAAAAAAGAAAGAAAGAAAAAGGGCAGAAATATCAATAAAGAAACCATGGCTTTGAATGACATATTGGACCAGATGGACCTAAATGATATATACAGAACATTCCCTCTAAAACCGGAATACACATTCTTTTCAAGTGCACGTGGAACATTCTCCAAGCTAGATCACGTGTTGTATTGGATGGATAGAGGTTTCTGTCATTCGTCCTGCATTAATTGACCTGCCTGACCTGCAGGTGTATAGGAAAGCTGAAGCATGTAGTGAGACTTGTGCTATATAAGTGACCTCGGAAGCCTGTTTAGGTGACATTATCTATCCTCCAGATCAGAACTGGCCTTTCTGGTCTGGATGCCAAGGAGTCTAAGTCTTGCCTCATATCCCCTCCTGCTCCAGGCTGGGCTGGCTCCCAGAATGGAATTCAGGAGGGGATGCATGCACATCTAGCCCAGGGCCCTTGAAGATGTAACAACATGAGTGCAGCTTGCTTCAAACTGCATGCAGGCAAACAAATGTTTAATTTCAGACTCCATCATTTGCCCTATAACTACGGCCCTATGGGGATAGTTCGAAGTCTTACCTGAGTTGAGGTTGCTCCGCCCAGGCCTCTCAATCGGGACTCCAGCCTGGCTGTCTCCATGGGGTTTCCCCAGCTGATGACGTTAGATGTTGTTATTACCAGATTTGATGTAACTCTGTCTTATTCTCCTTTAGTGCTTACTATTGCCCTCATTTGTGTGCTAATTTCCCTTGTCTTCTTTCTATTAGATTTTTTATAATACCAATAAAGTGTTTTTCTCCCTTAAAAACTGAAAGTGCAGTTGCCATGAGTCTTTTGATTAGAACACATGGGGCACCTGGGTGGCTCAGTGGGTTAAAGCCTCTGCCTTCGGCTCAGGTCATGATCTCAGGATCCTGGGATCGAGGCCCACATCGGGCTCTCTACTCGATGGGGAGCCTGCTTCCTCCTCTCTCTCTGCCTACTTGTGATCTCTCTTTGTGTCAAATAAATAAATAAATAAATAAAATCTTTTTAAAAGGGGTTATATCACATTATATAAAAAAAAGAACACATGGTTGGCCACGAAACAAGTCTCAGTAAATTTACAAATATGGAAATCTTATCAAGCATCTTTTCCCACCACGATCCTAAGAAACTAGAAATTACAGGGAAAAATAAACCGGAAAAAAAAAACAAAACCCACAAACATGGAGGTTAAACAGCATGTTACTAAACAACCAAAGGTCCAGTGAAGAAACCAAAGGAAAAAAAAATACCTTGAGGTAAATGTAAATGGAAACAATGTTCCAAAATCTTTGGGACACAGAAAAGGCTGCTCTAGGAGAGAAGTTTATAGCAATGCAGGAAACAAAATCTCCAATATACAATGCCACTTCAAATGTAAAGGAATTAGAAAAGTAATAAAGGCCAAGGTTAGTAGAAAGAAAGGAAGAAAGATCAGAGGAGAAATAAAATAGAATCTTAAAAATAACCAGGAAGAAATAACTCAGTGAAAGTAAGAGCTGGAAAGATAAAACTTTGCAAAGATAAGTAAAACTGACAAATCTGCAGGCACCTGGGTGGCTCAGTTGTTAAGTACCTACCTTTGGCTCAGGTCATGATCTCAGGGTCCTGGGATTGAACTCAGCATGGGGCTCCCTGCTCAGCAGCGAGTCTGCTTCTCCCTGTCTCCTTGCCCCTCCAACCCTGCTCATGTGCACTTCCTCCCCCTACAAATAAAAATCCTTAAAAAAATACATCTTTGGGGGCGCCTGGGTGGCTCAGTTGGTTAAGCGACTGCCTTCGGCTCAGGTCATGATCCTGGAGACCCGGGATCGAGTCCCACATCGGGCTCCCTGCTCGGCAGGAAGCCTGCTTCTCCCTCTCTCAATCCCTCTGCTTGTGTTCCCTCTCTGGCTGTGTTTCTCTCTGTCAAATAAATAAATAAAATCTTAAAAAAAATAAAAATAATACATCTTTGTCATATTCATGAAGAAAGAGACATACAGTTCTTGCCATATAATTGTTAGATTTTCACACGAAGATACTTACACACCTACACAAGAGCTAAGTTATTAACTGTGTGGAATGATGATTATTTACTAGTCATTTTATGGAAGTAGATCATCCTGAAGGTCATCATTGCCTCCACGTTGAGGAGGAAGTAGAAGAGGAGGGTTGGTCTTGCCACCTTTGGTTGTAGGGAAGAAGAGGTACAGAGAAGGGAGACAGGCAGGCAGGCAGTGTAACTTTATGGAAATACATTGTGATTTATTTTCCTTTTTCACTTCTCTAAAAATGTTTCTATACAGTACCAATCCTTCTTTACAGTTTACCTTCACTTCAGTACCTATATCCTAGAAGGGTCCATATTGCCAGAGGCATCAAAAGCAGCTGTGAATAATTGGATCCCTTCTGCCAGGCTGTCTGATGTCAGTTTGCTTTCTGGCACTCCTTCCTTTATGTCCTCTCATCTGGAACTCATTTGGAGGTAATCAACTCCATCAAGTCGTCTTAAGTCCTTTGGTGTGGTATCCATTAGCTCTTGAATTTCTTCAACATCCATATCTTGAAACACTTCACTCCTCACCTTTTTTGCTATACTCATCTCTGTAATCATTTCCTTGATCAGCTCTGTGGTAAATCTTGTGAAATTGTACACCATATCTGGGCAGTTTTCTCTAGCAGTTTATTGTTTCTGGCTTGATGGACAGCTCACAGCCTTTTCTTGAATAATGAGGGCATCTTCAATGATGTGCTCCTTCCAGACTTTCAGGATGTTCTCTCCATTGGGATTCTCTTCCGCAGCATTGACAATCTTTTCCATGGGGTACCATGTGTAATGAGCCTTGAGGTCCTTATGACCCCACCCCCACCCGCAATCTAGAGGCTGAATTAAGGATGCTTGTCTGCTGTTATCTGTGATGTTGAACTTATTGGGTTCTGGGTGGCCAGGAGAATTGTCTAATATTGAAGGAACTTTAAAAGTCCATCCCTTACTGTCAAGGTACTTCTGCACTTCAAGGATAAAATATCTACAGAATCAGTCCAGGAAAAGAAGCTCATTATCCAGGCCTTTTTCTTATACAACCAAAGCACTAAAAGCTGGTGTTCATCTTTTCCCTTCAAGGCTTCAGGGTCAGCAGCTTGATATGAGCAGTCATGATCATAAACCCAACTGTCTTTGCACCAAACAATAGAGTTAGCCTGTCCTTTCCTGCCTTAAATCCTGGTGCTTGCTTCTCTTCCTTATGAACATCCACTGTGGCTTTTCTTTCCCCCAGTATAGGGCACCTCAATCTACATTAAAAACCTGTTCAGAAAAAAAAATAAAATAAATTTAAAAAATTAAAAAAAAAAAACCTGTTCAGGCAAGATATCCTTTCTACTCAAAAAAAAAATTTTTTTTTAAGATTTTATTTATTTGACAGAGAGAAACACAGCTAGAGAGGGAACACAAGCAGGGGGAGTGAGAGAGGGAGAAGCAGGCTTCCCGCCGAGCAGGGAGCCCGATGTGGAACTCGATCCTGGGTCTCCAGGATCATGACATGAGCCGAAAGCAGTCGCTTAACCAACTGAGCCACCCAGGCGCCCCTCAAAAAAAAAATCTTAATGATTTTCTTTTTTCTTAAATAATCTCTACCCCATCATGGGGCTTGAACTTACAACTTTGAGATCAAGAGTCACATGCTCTGACTGGGCTAGCCAGGCACCCCTACTCAAGGATTTCTTCAGTGGCATCTGGAAACTTGTCTGGTGCCATGTGGTTGGCATTAAATTCTACAGTTTAGGTCCTTCGCCTTCCTTATGCTTTAAGTTGTCATAACTTTGCTTTTTCTGTAATCAAAGTTTATAGGTAAGCCCTTCTTATAGCACCCACATAAAAACTGCACCCTCAATATGAGGCCAGAGATATTTTACAAAAAAGTGCAAGGTTTCTGGGCCAGCTGGTATAGAGGCAGTGGCAGCTTCATGAATTGGTTTATTAAAATGATCTTGAGTCATCTTGATCAAGATTCATTCACCTTGAAAGAATGGGCAACTGCAGTTGCAAACCTCAATCTCTGGTACTTATCAAGCTTCCAACTTTTTCTTGTAATGCCATGACTTTTCTCTGCTTCTTGGGAGCACTTCCACCATCACTAATAGCACCTGTGGGGCCCATGGTATTATTTGAGATTTATGGCATTGCACTAAGCACAATGAAAAATACACCAGGACCACAAGAGATCACTTTCTATTGCAATACACAATTTATTGGAGAGTTAAATTGCTCACATGGGTTGGTGTCCCACAGGGTTTTAAGCAGATATTCGCCACACTTGAACTCACTCAAGTGCCATAGCGATAGGAAGTTATTACAAAATTATAATATGTGAAGTTAATTTTAGGCAGTTATGACTTAATACTGCATCTTTGTTTATATAGCTCCCAATTGAAAATGGCACCATGTGCTGTGAGTGTTTGTATATAAGTTGATAGATTTTAACCTCTTATAATAGATTTTTATATTTTATAGTAGAGGATAAAATAGACTGCTGTCTACACATCTTGTTAATTCATGATGTACTCCTTTCAATATTTCTAAACTATGTAGTTCATCTGCAAGTTTTTTCAAATTGTAACAAAGCTCCAAAGAGTTTTCCAGTAAATTTATTGAAAAAAATTTGCATATCATTAGGTCTGTGCATTTCAAACCTGTGTTGTTCAAAAGTCAGTTGTACCACCACTCTTCTCAACTTTAGACTTCTGTTGCTCCTGTACTGTCCAGTTACAGGACAGGCACCGACAGAAATACTTTTCTAGGAGTACCTGGGTAGCTCAGTTAGTAAAGCATTTGCCTTCAGCTCAGATCATGATCCCAGGGTCCTGGGATTAAGCCCCACATTGGAGTCCCTGCTCAGCAGGAATTCTGCTTTTCCCTCTCCCTGCTGTTCCCCCTGCTTGTGCTCCCTCTCTAGCTCTGTCAAATAAATAATATTTTTAAAAATTTTTTAAAATTTTTTGTCTGCTTTTTAAAAAAAATACCTTTTTTATTAAAAAAAATACCTTTCTACAGTGGGCCCTCTCATATTCCTGACAAATCAACCCAAATGTTGCTTATGTGGGCAGCTGCCCCTCTGTAGTTCACCAATATTGCCACAATGGGTATCACCACTTTAGGTAGGAAATTGGAAGGCCCCCCAAGCAGTACACTAAGAAAGAATGAGCTGGGACTAGTAATCTTAATTCATCTGATATTACCAATACTGATCCAGAAACTTGGCCTGTGACATATACCATCAATAACACCGGGCCTGTCAAACTACACAGGCAGCCCCATCAGAGTGTGGCCAGAATGCCATAGATATACTACCATTAGAGCCATGGTGGCTATACCCGATATGTTATGGGTTTCATAGATTACCCTAGGCTAAAGACATTTGAACACCTGGGCATCTCTACTGGAAACAGGGTACATTGCTGACATTCAGGGCACATTACTGAAGAGAGGTGTTTATGTGATTCTAAGAGCTGGTCACAGATGTTGGAATAGTGGAGGAGGTCATGAAAGTGATATGAACACTCGAACCATGAGCTAGACCTGGGCAATTGGAGGCTCCTCACTGCATTTCCTGTCATTGGAATGTGCATCCTGCTTACCTTGCCTGCTCCTAGAATCTGCACCAAGTACATAGCCTTGAGAGTGTGATATGGTGTTGAGACTATTTGGATGGTCTCACTGACTGAACTCAGTGAAGGCTTCTGTATAAGTTGTGTGTGTGTGTGTGTGTGTGTGTGTGTGTGTGTGTGTGTGTGTGTGTGTGTTTTAAAAGATTTATTTCAAGGCAGGATGAGGGGAGAGGGAGAAAGTCCTAAGCAGACTCCATGCTGAGCATGGAGCTCAACCCCCACAACCCTGAGATCACCCAGAGCTGAAACCAAGAGTTGAAAGCCCAACCAAGTGCACCACCCAGGCAAACCTTCTATATAAATTTTAAAATGATTTGTGTGAGAGAGTCTGTGCACAAATGGGGGGAGACGGAGAGGGAGAGACTCCACAGACAGACTCCATGCCCAGCGCAAAGCCCAAAGCAGGGTTTGATCCCAGGATCCTGAGATCATGACCTGAGCTGAAACCAAGAGTCTGATGCTAGGGGACGGAGGACGGAGCCATCAAGCTGCCCCAAACTTAAGACTTAATGGGAAATTAATGGGAAATTTTTGTGGAAATCTACTTGTCTTATGGTCATTCAAGACAAGCCTTGCATTTAAGTTCCCTTGCTTGTGAAACCTGCCACCTATCAAACTGGAGTGTCCTGCCTCTTCCTTCAGTCTCTCTCGGCTCTCTGCATATGGGGGTCCATTTCACATTTCACCCAGGAAACTCCCATGGAGAGTGCAAACAATCAATGACTTGAAGCAGATATTTTTCTTCTATTCTGTAAGTTGACCTCTCATTTTGCTGACAGTTTCCTTTGTGATGCAGAAGCTTTTTAGTTTGGTGTATTTCTACTTCTTTATTTTTGCTTTTATTGCCTTTACTTTGGTGTCAGATAAAAACAGAAAACCAAAGCACATCACCAAGACCAATGTCAAGGAATTTATTGCCTGTTTTCTTCTAGGAGTTTTATGATTTCAGGTATTAAGTTCAAGTCTTTAATCCACTCTGAGTTAACTTTTGTGTATGGTATAGGAGTGACCCAGGCTTTTTTAAAATTTTTTATGTTTGGTTAATCAGTATATAGTACATCATAAGTTTCTGATGGAGTGTTCAACAATTCATTAGTTGCATGTAATACCCAGTGCTCATCACAACATGTGTCCTCCTTAGTACCCATCACCCAGTTATACCATCTCCCCACCCTCCTCCCTCTGTAAACCTCAGTTTCCCTGAGTTCAGAATCTCTCATGGAGAGTCTGGTATCCAAGATCTAGAAAGAACTTCTCAAACTCAACACTCAAGACACAAATAATCCAGTCAAGAAATGGGCAGAAGACATGAACAGACATTTCTCCAAAGACACAGAAATGGCTAACAGACACATGAAAAAATGCTCAACATCACTTGCCATCAGGGAAATACAAATCAAAACCACAATGAGATACCATCTTACACAATTTAGAATGGCAAAAATTAACAAGACAGAAAAAAGCAAGTGTTGGTGAGGATGTGGAGAAAGGGGAACCCTCCTACACTATTGGTCAGAATGCAAACTGGTACGGCCACTCTGGAAAACAGTATGGAGGTTCTTTACAAAGTTGAAAATAAAGCTACCCTATGACCCAACAATTGCACTACTCAGTATTTACCCCAAAGATACAGATGTAGTAAAAAGAGGGGCACATTCACCCCAACATTCATAGCAGCAACATCCACAATAGCCAAACTGTGGAAAGAGCCAAGATGCCCTTCAACAGATGAAAGGATAAAGAAGATGTGGTCCATATATACAACAGAATATTACTCAGCCATCAGAAAGGATGGAATACCCACCACTTGTATTGACATGGATGGAACTGGAGGGGATTATGTTAAGTGAACCATGTCAAGGAGAGAAAGACAGGTATCATATGGCTTCACTCCTATGATAGAGCGAATCAGTTTTATTCTTTTGTATGTGGATGTCCTGAATGATAAATACTGTATGATCACACATATATGGAATTTTAAAAGAAAACAAACAACTCTGATTCAGAGAACAGATTAGCGCTTGTAAAAAGGTTTGGGGGTGGGTGAAATGGATGAAGGTTGTCAAAACATACAAACTTCCAGTTATAAAGTGACTAAGTGCTGGGGGATGTAGTTTTCAGTATGGTGACTGAAGTTAATACTGCATCATATTATTTGAAAGCTGCTGAGAAAGTAGACCTTAAAATTCTCATCACAAGGAAAAACAAAACCTATTTGTAACTATGCATGGTGATGATTAATCAGACTTATTATAGCACTCATTTCATAATATATTATGAGTATCAAACCATGCTGTACACCTGAAACTTATGTCAATATACATCAAAAAAAATTTTAACTGAAGAAAACCCTATTCATACGAGTATATCCTTTTAATACAAGTGAAAAATATTTTATTGTCTAAGAAAGCATTTATATACTTTACAACCACAGAAGACAGCGGGGAAAATCAATGCAAAACAGATAATGGTTACTTTTATAGGGAGGGAGGATAAGAGCAGATGTACAGACAATGGGAACATGTATGTGGTTATAATTAATAAAGTCCAGGTTGAAGGGTTGTATAGTAGGTCCACGTTTTTACAAAATTAATAGAATTTAAGGTAATAGAAGATGACTGTAATCCCAGAATACAGGTTAGTATTCTTCTAAATATATGCACAAAAATCCCTTTTAAAAAGGAACAGGAGTGGAGCACCTGGGTGGCTTAGTCAGTTAAACATCTGCCTTCAGCTCAAGTGATGATCTCAGGGTCATGGGATCGAGCCTCATGTCAGGCTCCCTGCTCAGTGGGGTATGTGCTTCTCTCTTTTCTTCTCCCCTGCATGCACTCTCGCTTGCTCTCAAAATGTTTCAGAAAATAAAAGGAATAATAATATCTCCAATGGGCCTTGGGGGATAAAACTCATGTTAATTAGCTGAGAAAAAGATGAAGAATGGAGAGTGGCAGGTAAGGGTAGCCACTGTTTCGAGAAATTTGGGTGACAAGAGAATGAGAGAACCTGAGGTGATAATGTTGATAATGATGAAGAGCGACATTGGAAGAAGAAATTATTTTGGGACAGAGAAATTTATAACCACTGGGACCAGTTTCCTGGACACTGGAAACTCTCAAAATGGCATCTAAGACCCACTAGAGGGACTGCTTTGCCCTTGAGTAAATGGAATGACTTCCATTCCTGAGAAAAGGAAGGATGCACATATAGAAACACAGATGTTAGCTAAGAAGATAGAAAGGACTACTTGTCTGGTGGCTCATACTTGTTCATTAATGTGTGAGAGTGGTAGAGAAAAACAGATACAGCAATGTGAAGGGTAATGGATGTTTAGGTCAGCTAATAAGGAGAAAGAGAGAGAACTGATAAGAATATGCAGAAGGCAGTCTTGAGGACCAGACTGAAGTTGGGGAACTTGCCTCTTGAGTAGCATCATGTGTTGCTTTTCTCAAGCATCAGGTTTCATAGTGGTTGTTACATATTACTATGAGCAAGGCACTAATTATTCTGAGCACATACAAGTATTAAATCACTGAACTCTCATATCCCAGGGCACCTGGGTGGCTCAGTCAGTTAAGCATCTGCCTCCAGCTCAGGTCATGATCCTGGGGTCTTGGGATCAAGCCTGCTTCTCCCCTTCTCCCCACTGGTGTGTTTTTTCTCTCTCTCTCTCCTAAGTAAAATCTTTAAAAAAAAATAAATCTTTAAAAAAAAATAAAATTCTCACACCCCCATAAAACACACTTGTTTTCATTTTTTTAATGGGGAAACAGACTCAGAGATTAGATAACTTGCTATGATTCATATATGTCACTTGGTAGAGATGGAATCCAAACTAAAGACCATCAGTAGTAGTGTCAGATGCCATCCTCTGAAGTCTATACTATTATGCTCTGCTGTTTGCCTTCTCCTGTAATGCCTTATACTGTCATCTCACAGAATCTCTGTGAGGAAGCTGTAACACAATGATGTATCACAATGGTGATACAGATAGTCAAGTTTTATCACTAAAAAAAATCTCTATTGAATAAAAGCACTTGTTTTCCTTTTAAATTAATTCATAACTTATGTCATAGTGCTCATATCTCAAGGATGAAGGAAATATGAAGGTACCCCATCTAGGTCCTGAAGGACTGATTGCTGTATACTCAGTGAATTATCTAAGTTTTAGTCCCTAAGATTGGCCCTTTAAAAAAAAAAAAGCAGCAGTCCTGAAACTCAATCATAAAAAACCTTAGTATACTAATAGAGGAAAACTTCAATTTGGTCAAGAAAACCTATAGAAAAAGTACAGCTCACATCAAACTTAAACATTGATAAACTAGAGGTTTTCCTGTTAAGCTCAGGAACAAGACAAGGATTCATTCTCTCATCACTCTGTTCCCACATCATTCAATAGCACAAGAGAAGGAAATGAAAGTATACGGTTTGGGAACGAATAAATTTGTCTTTGATCACAGATGACATGACTGTATGAAGAAAATGCACTCCTCCAAACAAAAGCTCCTGGAACTAATTATTAAGCAATTATAGCAAGGTTACTGGATATAAGGTTACTGCACAAACATCAATTACTTCCTTATGTACCAGCAACAAACAAGTGGATTCTGAAATTAGAATCAATACCATTTGCATTATCACCCCCAAACTTAGATATATAAAAAAATAAGTGTGAAGATCTACATGAGGAAGAGTATCGACCACTGATGAAAGAAATCAGTGAACTAAATAAATGGAGAGATAACCCTTGTTCATGGATAGGAAGTCTCACTAGTGTCAAGAGCACAATTCTTCCCAACTTGACCTATAGATTCAGTACAATCCCAATAAAGTTTTCAGCAAACTATTTTGTGGAAATCAACAAACTTATTTGAAGGGTTTATACAGAGAGGCAACAGACCTAGAATAGCCAGCACAAATTAAAAGAGAAAAGTTGAAAAACTGACACAATCTGATTTCAAAACTTACTATAAAGTTATCAAGACACTGTAGTATTAGCAAAAGAACAGACAAAGAGATCAATGAAATAGAATAGCCCAGAAATAGACCTACACTAATATAGTCAACTGATATTTGAGAAGGGAGCCAAAATACAAAAGAAGACAGAAAGAAACACAAAGACAGACAGACAGAAAGATGGAAAGAGACAGACAGATAAAAAGAGAAAAAGAAATGAGATATCACCTCACAAAATGGCTAAAATTAACAAGTCAGGAAACAACAAATGTTGACAAGGATGCAGAGAAAGGGGAACCCTCTTACCATGCTGGTGGGAACGCAAACTTGTGCAGCCACATTGGAGAATAGTATAGAGGTTCCTCAAGAAGTTAAGAATAGAGATACCATATAATCCAGCAATTGCACTACTAGATATCTACCCAAAGGATACAAATGTTGTGATCTGAAGGGGCACCCACTCCCCAGTGTTTATAGTGGCAATGTCTACAATAGCCAAACTATGAAAAAGCCCAGATGTCCACCTACAGATGAATGGATAAAGATGTGGTAGATATGTATGGTAGAGTATTATTCAGTCATCAAACAGGATGAAGTCTTACCATTTGCAATGACATGGATGGAACTGGAGGGGATTATGCTAAGCAAAATAAGTCAGAGAAAGACAATTACATGGTTTCACTCATATGTGGAATTTAAGATACAAAACAGAGGATCAAAGAGAAAGGCAAAGAAAAAAACAAGACAAAATCAGAGAGGGAGACAAACCATAAGAGACTCTTAACTCTAGGAAACAAATTGAGGGTTTCTGGGTGGGGGGATGGCTTACCTGGGTGATGGGCATTTAAGAGCACACATGATATAATGAGCACTGGGTGTTAAATACAATCGATGAATAACTGAACTCTACATCTGACATGTACATCTACATCTACAATGATATACTAGATGTTAACTGAATTGCAATAACATAAAAGAAAAGAGATGGTCTTGGGGCACCTGGGTGGCTCAGTCAGGTAAGTGTCTGCTTTCAGCTCAGGTCATGATCCCAGAATCCTGGGATGATTTCAGAGTCTTATCTCAAGCCCAGCAAGTATCCTTATGATTGTTGCTTTAAATTCTCCATCAGGCATGTTACCTTTATCTCATTTGGTTAGCTATCTGGCCATGGCTTTATCTTGTTCTTTGGTTTGGGATGAATTCCCCTTCTTGGCTTTTTGTCTGTGTCCCACATCCTTCAATGTGGCTCTTCTATCCTTTTAGTTATGGAGTTTTTTCTGTCAGTCTTCAGGCAAATTTCTGAGGGGTATTTGGAAAGATTTGATAGTTATCTACTTGTATCTATGGGACAAGACAAGTCTAGCATCCCCCTAACTTCACCATCATCTTTCTCTCCTAAAAAAAAAAAAAAGAAGAAGAAAAGATAGATGAATACCTTTTATTTCTTTCTGTTGTCTGATTGATGTTGCTAGTACTTCTAACACTATGTTTAACAGTAGTGGTGAGAGTGGGCATCCTTGCCTTGTTCCTGATCTCAGAGGAAAGGCTGTCAGTTTTTCCCCATTGAGGATGATATTCGCTGTGGGTTTTTCGTAGATAGATTTTATGAGGTTGAGAAATGTTCCCTCTATCCCTATACTTTGAAGAGTTTTAATCAGGAACGGGTGTTGTATTTTGTCAAATGCCTTTTCTGCATCAATTGAGAGTACCATGTGGTTCTTCTCTTTTCTCTTATTGATTTGTTGTATCACAGTGATTGATTTGTGAGTTTTGAGCCACCCTTGCATCCCTGGGATAAATCCCACCTGGTCATGGTGGATAATATTTTTAATGTATTGTTGGATCCTGTTGGCAAGGATGTTGTTGAGAATCTTGGCATCCATATTCATCAGAGATATTGGTCTGAAGTTCTCCTTTTTGATGGGGTCTTTGTCTGGTTTGGGGATTAGAGTAATGCTGGCTTCATAGAAAGAGTCTGGAAGTTTTCCTTCTCTTTCTATTTTTTGAAAGAGCTTCAGGAGAATAGGTGTTATTTCTTCTTTGAATGTTTGGCAGAATTCCCCAGGGAATCCTTCTGGTCCTGGGCTTTTGTTTTTTGGGAGGTTTTTGATCACTGCTTTAATCTCGTTACTAGATATAGGTCTATTCAGGTTGTCAATTTCTTCCTGTTTCAGTCTTGGAAGTTTATAGGTTTCTAGGAATGTATCCATATCTTCTAGGTTGTTAAACTTACTGGAATGTAATTGTTGATAGTAATTTCTGATGATTGTTTCTATTTCCTTGGTGTTAGTCGTGATCTCTCCCCTTTTATTCAACTTGGCAAAGAGGAAGTCAAACTCTCTCTGCAGATGGCATGATACTCTATGTGGGAAACCCAAAAGACTCTACCCCCAAACTATTAGAACTCATATAACAATTC
>PITA01030155.1:0-16904 GCA_004023965.1 Spilogale gracilis | reverse complement strand
GAAGAATTCTCCCTCTTGATTGCTGTGAGTTTCTCCATCCACACATTGTAAATACTTTCCAAATTGTCCTTGGTGGCTTTTTTTAAAAATTGTGGTAGGGGCGCCTGGGTGGCTCAGTTGGTTAAGCGACTGCCTTCTGCTCAGGTCATGATCCTGGAGACCTGGGATCGAGTCCCGCATCGGACTTCCTGCTCGGCGGGAGGCCTGCTTCTCCCTCTCTCACTCCCTCTGCTTGTGTTCCCTCTCTGGCTGTGTTTCTGTCAAATAAATAAAATATTAAAAAAAAATTGTGGTAAAATACACATAAAATTTATCATCTTAACCATTTTTAAGTGTGCGGTGTGGCATGAAGCATATCACATTGCTGGACACCCCCACCAGCGTCCAGCCACACTGTCTTTCCGTCTTGCTCAGAGACCTTGGACTTGGTACAGCTTTCCTTGCTAATAGGCACATTTTATTTCACCAAGGCGCCAGGTATTTTATGCGTTATTGGATTTAATTGTCACCCTGACCCCAGCAGGGGACATGCTACACGCTATTTCTGCACCTGAGAACAGGCTAAGAGAGGTTCACTGCTTGCATGTTCCCCAGCTGGTAAAGGTGGGGGTGGGAATTTGAACTCAGCTGCCTCCAAAGCCATGGGGTTCCCCCCACCCCCGGTTCCCTAGTGATTTTCAGCTTGAAATTTGGATTCTGGCGTCTTGCCTTCTCTCATTCACTGTCTTCAGCACAGATCAGAGCACGGCTTGCATTTTCTCAGAAGGCAGAGCACGTTTCCTTTGTGCTCAGATTTTCCTAATCAATAAATGGGAGTACCAACACAACAGGCGCCTGCAGAAAACATCTAAAAATGAAAACCATATTTTCTTTTTAAAGCCAGCGTAGAAACACACTCCTAAAATGTGACGACTAGGTACTTCTGTTGAGAATATCCATGCTCTAAAAAGCCACACATTGGTTTTTGTTTCTTTCTTTTTTTTTTTTTAAACTAACGCAAGGCCCTGAACGTCCTATTGCACGTACTTTCCGCCTGTTGGAAGTGCCTTCTGCGACAGGACATGTTTCCTTCTGAATCTCATTATTGGCCAGGATGCATTGGGGGAGTGGGGGGTGGAAATGTTCCTGCTAAAGAAAGTCCAGGGAAGATCCTAGTGTCAGTGTTCTTGGACGTGCCGATGTACAGGTGCCCTCATTTTGATGTGGGGGGTGGGGGCGTGCACAAGTCAGTTGCATAAAACCATGCAAATGTTAGCAATCTTTTTTATTCTTGGAAGAAACAGTCTGTTGGAGAACATGGTTGGGAATTAGCAGTTAAAGCATCCTCAGCTCCTTCCTCTTTATGAGGCTGCGGTGCTATATTAAGGCATATCACTCAGATGGTAACATCAAACATATGGTAAAAGAAGGAAAGAAACATGTTCTTTCTCTAGTTTGACATGCAAATAAGAGGGAAAACACTGCAAAGGCAGAAGCTGGCTTCTGATATTAGAGAGTAGGGGATGGTCACCCAGTGTCCCAACCCAGGAGCTCCATGACATGCCCTCCTCACTGCCCCACTGCCACACCTCCTGCTGGCCAGTGCCTCCAGGGATCACAGGCAGCAGAATGATGGGGGGAAGTAGGCGGGGCTCCCAAGATCCTTGTGGCAAGAAGGCCCTCAGGGAAGGGAAGAGAGTGGTGCCTGCTGTATTTGTAGGGGCCCCGTCCTCCTCTCTCTCTATCCCCATCTCTGCCTCCCCCCCCCCCACAGTAGCACCACCCTCCTTGATTGACCCAAAGGTCAATGCGAAGGGCTTGGGATTGACAGAGGCCAAGCTCCCGGCTGTTTTTTCAGGTTTTTTTTTCATTTGCAGATCTATAGTTTTTGTTATATGACCCCCCTTCAGGTCGACGTTTAATGGCTCTGTACTGCCATCTGGATGAAGTCCAAACTCCGGGCCTGGCAGCTCTCCATTACCGAGCGCTTGTTCATGGCTTCATCCGTTTGCCTCCACCAGCCTTCCCCATCCCCAACCACAGCCCTTTGTGGTGCAACCACTCCATGCTGTTCACCACGGTCTCTGCCACCCCCCGCCTTTTGCCAAGGCTCTTCTCTGCCTGGAGGACACTATCTGCCTTATCCCCCACACCACCTACTTGCCTTTCACTTGTCTCCATTTCTATCTGAAAGTCTGCAACGGGTTAGGCTCCCCTCCTGCATGATCCCGCAACCCTCAGTTGACATGTAAACCCACGGCCACGGAGCATGTTCCCCACTGGAGTCTCCTCAAGGCCCCTCAGACAACCTAGGGTGGGGGGTTTGCTCAGAGCTCTGTCCTCAGATTCCGTGAATGTCTGCCGAAGCAGTAGGTGTGCCCCTGTGGGCACTGCTTTGCAGACCTCCCTGCCCGTGCCACATTTTGTATCATTAATTCTGAAATGTGGGACAAGTGTGGGAGGGGAAAGGTGAGACTCTCCCCTCCACTGTGGTGGGGGAAGCCTTACAGAGAGACGTTCTGTGGCCAGCCCTGTCTCCACAACTGTCCCTCTCACCACCACTTCTCTCCCAATGTTGAGGAAAACTAGGAGCCATCTCACCTGTTTGTCATCCTCCCACAGTGGGGACCTCATCCCTCAGCTTTCTCCTGCAACACACAAGGTGTTCAGTATCTCTGTGCCACATGTATACATTCATTAATTCAAATGGCAGCGATGAAAAGGACTTTCAGCATCAGAAGGAAAAAGACTGCTTTCCTTTTATTTGCCTTATAAATATAGAGAAAAGGTTTTTCAAGAGATGGGATCAGACCCAGAAAGGGCTTTTAGGGGTTAGTCCTTCCAGCTCATCCCCTACTCCCAGGAAACCCCAGGAGAATGCTTATTTGCATTTGCTATAGGATCCACTCCTGTGAAAATGTGTTTTGAAGGAGATGTAATGTTTATTTACTTTTTCATTAACATTTTGTTTTTCACTGTCCATCTGTTTATTATGTGTTTAGTTACATTGATTTGCATATTACTGCATTCATTACCAGATCATTTAAGTCCCTAGGTATTTCTCATCACAGTACTCTGTGGGCAAGGGTTATTATGTAGCGATCCAGTGACTCGTGGATATATATTCCTTAATTGGAGATTCTGCGTCCCTGGTGTTCAACTGGAGACTTCTATGCACCTGAAATTTTACATGAAACTCCCTTGCTAGATCCGCAGGAATCATTGCTGATTTCTGATACCACTAGTCCCTCAAACTCTGTGACTTTAATGGGGGGGGGGGCTGTATTGGATGATAGAAACCAACAGATAATCCTTCTTATTATTCCACGGAACAGCTCCTTCCTCTCACCAAGGAAAATCTGTGATCCTAGACCCAGTGATTTCTGCTCCTAGAAAACTCTTTCTGTTCTTTATGCTCATAACAATGTTTCCCCTGCTTTGGGCTTTTTTTGCTGTCAGAATACCTTAATCCCATTCAGTTAGGTGAGCCTTCCTATAAATTACAGGTTTTGGTGGGGTTTGGGGGTGGAAAGTAAAAGGATTTCAGATTCAGAAAGCCTGGGCCTCACAGTATGTGGCAGGCTAAGGAGCCCCTCCCTTCCCAGGCCCCCTCGCCCCGCTGAAGAAACAGGGATCCTGCTGATTGTCCTATGGGTGGGGCCTCCACGTCCGAGTGCAGAGTGCAAAGCTTTCTAAGGTTGCTTCTGGGCCAACGTGTGTTCTATCAATGGCGCTGAGCCCCACCTGGGGAGGTGGCGATGGGTGACCCAGGCAGGCACACCAGTTACCATGTCCCAGCAGCCAGTGGTGCTTTATTTTCTCTGTGGAAACCATGAGGATGTTAGAAAGGGACAGACCAAATTGTTTTTTTGTTTCATGAGAAAAAACCAGGCAATTTGCCTTTCTCTGTAATTGTTCAAAAGAAGATTAAGCACACTTCTTTACACATTTCTCCAAGAACATTCCTGACATAGCTCCCCTATAACTGCTGTCACTGACTCGGCCGGGCGGGACTTAGCTCTGTTTTTACTGCAGTGCTCGGCGAATAGCATCTTTTTTCAGCCTGTGAACGTGAACATGAACATGAACAAGACTGGGAATCTCTCTCTAAACTGCATATCCTAGGGAGATGCTTGATTTTGAGTTGATTTTCAAGAATGCTTTCTCAGGGCCACCTGGCTGGCTTTGTCGGTAGAGCATGTGACTCTTCATCTCTGGCGGCGGGGGGGGGGGGGGGTGCTTAGTTGGAGCCCCATGTTGCCATGTTGGGTGTATTTATTAAAATAAATAAATAAAAATGTTTTAAAAATGAAGAGTACTTTATCAGTTATAGATATTCTTTGTCTTAAAATACAGTTTACATAAACTATTTTGACATAAAAATAAGTAACTATTTAAAGAAAAACTTAAATTTATAGAATTTAATTTAAAAAAATTATGGAAGCATTTAAATCCACAACTCTAAGGAATAAGTTGATTCTGTATAGACTGTAACACACATCATGGAAGAGATGAGTTGTAAGCAGCGTAGGAAAAGGAAATAGAAATAGCTTTGAGCCAACATTGAGTTTTCAGCAAAATTTGACCCAGGTGAAATTTCATGTGCCAGAGATACCATCCCTGTCACAGTGTTTTGTAATTATTAACTGGCTTGTCGATGGATGAGACTGATTTCCTTGAGGCCAATACAGCCGGAGCAGGGCCTGGAGCATTAGAAGTTTCAATAAATGATTGTAAATGAATTAATGAATATTCTTGTAGGTGAGATAGAAGAATAATATCACACTTAAATGGATGGTTGAGCAGTCATGCCCCATGGGTGTTGATCAGTAGACAGTGGTAGGATCTGAAAGGAAATTTCTAGGGATTTTCCCCACAGCTAGTTCAGAACATATTTTTCACAATACTGCAAAAAGAAATAGTTTAGAAGAAGGCATGAAAAGCGTACTTATTAAATTTACATATGGCCAAAAGCTAGATTCAAAAATAATCCTACGAATAATAGATGACACAATAAATTAAATTTACCCTAATACTGGTTTCTTTTTTTTTTTCACTTTTTTAATGCTTTTAACTTAATTTTCCACCCACTCTCTTGAGTTTATTTTAGGGTTTCTAGTTTTGATTGGATCTTGACAATAGGGAAGAACATAGAAGAATGCTCTGTAGTCATTTCCAGGGAGTGTAAGGAAATATTCTATGAAGAAAACTTCAGAATTTTTCCTAGTATATTTGAGGTTAACAAAAAAAGACAAAAGTAGTCTTGAAGGAGTGGGTTGCATAACTTTCCCTTTTCCAAATGACTGTAAAAACTAGGGATAACTTATTTTTCTGCTTGGCAAATGACACAGTCTTCTCATGTGGTTGGTGTGAGCTAGGCCTCTTTGGGGTATTAGAGCCTCCTACCCACTCAGGCCTCTCACACAGTTGCCCCTTCCATTAGAGTTGCCTGAGTAAAACAAACAGGACAGAGTTACCTCTTGGAATGTCTCAACAAAAATAAATGTCTCTTTTTCCATTAGTGTGAGTCAACAAAATAAACACAAGCCAAACCCAGGCATCGTGCCAAGTGACTAAACATTTAACACTGAAATTCAGTTCCTTTCATGTTTGTGACAAATCAGATAACGCAACATCTTAATATGCCATCAAATTTAATATTTCCTTACCTAACGCTTTTGCCTCATCACTGGAAACCTCCATGACCCTTCTTCTCAGAAGCTGGCTTGTCTTCATTCCCCTCCTTGGTTGTTGCTCCCACCTCCACACTTGGCTTGCCTTCACCCTTTCCTCAGAATTCTTGGCTCTTCTCAGCCATCTGGGCTTTGGAGCTTCCTCTGGATTTTCAGTAACCTCAAATGTAGACGCTTTCTTCTGATTCTAAAGGGATTCTAGGCCTTTCACACTAAATTATACATTTTCCTTACCGGCCGTGCAAGCTCTGATTTGTATCTCTTGTCACATCATAACTTCCTACATCATTTTTTCATAAGCCATTACAAGTTAATATTAATTTCATGATAATATTCCAGAAGGCTGCCTTCCATGACTCTTCCTTCATCTCTGAAGAAAGTGGAAATACATGTCAGATTGCTCACATAGAAGTTTCGTATGTTAGGATGAAATTTCTGATACTGAAAAATCCAAGTGGGATTGTTTGAAGGTTAGATAATCCTCACAAATGGCTTAAATTGATTTCTTTCTTCTGCAGAACTCACTTTTCATAGAACCTGACCTTTACCGTGTGTCTCAGTTCTCTTAGAAATCATTCCAAAGTTCATATCCTCTTCTGTCTTGTTCTTTTCTTTTCACATGTTTAAGTGGCTGACCATTTTCTTGATGTATGTGAGGGGTAACTAACACTTTTCCACACTTCCTGTTTGACGGGAGCAACCATTTACTCCCTACTGTTTTTAGGATCAGTAGTGATGACATATTCATTATTGCACTACCACTGTGCTTTTCAGTTGGATTTCTTTTTTTTTTTAAGATTTATTTATTTATTTGAAAAAAGAGAGAGCATGTGCCCATGTGCTCACATGCGTGTACACGTGCCAGTGAGGGGAGGGGCAGAGGGAGAGGCAGAAAGAGAGAATCACAAGCAGATTCCGTGATGAGTACGGAACTTGACACGGGGCTCGATCTCAGAACCCTAAGATCATGATCTAAACCAAAATCAAGAGTCAGACATTTAACCAACTGAGCCAGCCAGGTGCCCCTCAACTGGATTTCTAAACCTAAAAAGGAATGTACCTCTATTTTTGTTTGCACCTATGAACAACTTAGAAATATACTAACTTCTTAGACCATCTATGTCAGTTGGGACGCAAACATGTCAGCAACTGCAAACAAAGCTTAGGTTGGCTCAGACAGCCAAGAGGGGAATTTGGTTGATACATCTGATCCTCCAAAGACAGGATCAGTTAGATTTGGTTTGATTCAGTAAAACAGTCCTGAGCCCAAGACCTTGGCTTCTGCCTACTTCTTTGCTCTTCTGTCCATAGCTTTGCTCTGGAGTTTCTTCTTTGCTCACAAGATGGCAGCCAGCCACTTCCGGAACAGTTATGTCCTTGCTCCAGGCTTGAGCCAGATGCCCAGTCTTACTGCCAGGGGTACTGGTCATTTTCCCCAAAGTACGAGTCGTGAGTCACCCATGTGGACCCAGTGAAATGAAGGAAGGGGTTCATGGCTGGTGAGCTGCAGCCAGAGTATCCACCACACTGTCTGTAATCCTGCCTGGGTTGTAAATAGAACCAAGGAAATGTTATAGTGAATCTGTTTATTTCAATTATTTGCATATCATTTGAAGAATTTCTGTAATTTCTCACACGTGCTTAATTTTCTTTACGGTAATTGAAACATCATAGATAGCTTCTGTTTAGAATCTTTCACTGAACAGAAAATAAATCTCTGTGAGAGGAATTACTTCCTCTTCTTTTTCATTCTGCTAAGTATTTTAATCCAGAAATCGGATAAAACCTTGAATATTAGTATGAGCGGTGATTTCTGAAGTAAAGCATTTTTGTAATCGATTTTAAAACAGTTTTCTCAAGGATGTTAGGATAGTAATTTCCTGAAATGTCAGTGAGACTCTTTAATATTCTTTCATTTTAATAGTTCATAGCTTCTCTCTGTCTGACTTGTGTAGCTTAAAAGAACCCTCTCTGACCACAATTACAAATAGAGTAGAACCATGAAAAAAAAATCTTCTTTACATAAATAATATTGGTATGCTCTTACAGAAGTAGCAAAACTTCTGTTTTTCTGGGGAAATTAACTTTTCTTAGAGAAATATGGAGAAACACATTCATATGTTCATTTTAAAGGCAATTCCTTTTGGGGCGCCTGGGTGACTCAGTTGGTTGAGTGACTGCCTTCGGCTCAGGTCATGATCCTGGAGACCTGGGATCAAGTCTCACATCGGGCTGCCTGCTCGGCGGGAAGCCTGCTTCTCCCTCTCTCGCTCCCCCTGCTTGTCTTCCCTCTCTGGCTGTGTTTCTCTCTGTCAAATAAATAAAATCTTTAAAAAAAAATAAAAAAAAATAAAGGCAATTCCTTTATAAGAAGAGGTAAAACTCAGGGTTTTGACTCCAAGATGTGCCACATAAGTAACTATATCCCCTGAAATCTCAGTTTCCTTCCCTGTAAAATAAGGATAATAAGCCCTCCCTAACATTTTCAGTTTTTCCAGTAAGTTTATTGAAGAGTGATTAACCCAGTGACCTGCAGGGAGAAAGCTCTAAGCACATGATAATGATTTCAAAAAATATGAGACTGAACAAGAAAACAAATGCCATCATCCGACTCAATTGTAGAAAATTTTTCTAGTACTTCAGAACTTTAGAGGTTCTCTATCCTTTGTGATATTGGATTCTTTTTCTTTAGAAATGTAACAAGTTCCTTCAAAATGTTCTGTACGCTGATACTTAATAGAAAAGCTATCACCTTGGAAATCTGTAGACATCTCTACATAAGTGAATATATACAAGGAGGGAAAGAAGCTGGCTTTCACGGGGGCAGGTTCTGTCCTCACCAGCAGCAGTTCTGTCCTGATCCTGGGCAAGAGGAACCCTGTTTCATGGGTTCCCACCAGCCTGGTGCCAGCCATGCCCTTCTCCTGGGTGAGGTGTCGGCGAGGGTCAAGGACACAGGGTCAAGGAGACGATCCCACCCAGTACGTGTGCCCTCCACTTTGACCCTGGAGATCTTCTCCATAACCACCACCTTGAAAAGAATCCGAGAATCCCAAACTCAAACTTGGTAGATGTTAGAACGTATTTCACTTAATGCTTTGTTGTCTTGACTTATCACTTCATCTATGTAGAAGAATTGTTTCTTCATCGAATATCAAGAAATTATCTACTGGGACATATTGTCATTATCAGAATTTATTGAATAGTCCCCTGATTTTTCCATCTGTAAATGGAGGGCAGGCTAGAACACTGGTTCCCAAATTTGGCTGATTTTCAGAATTGCTCAAGACTTTTAAAAATATACATGGTTCCCAGGTTCCACTAGTCTAACAAAAGATGTTTGAGTAGAATCGGGTAAGAGCTAGAAATGTTTGTGCTTTACGTATTACGGGGGGGGAGCTTGGTGATCAGCTGGCTCTCACCACCATTCCACTAGACAGACTTTAGGGTTATTCTGTTTACTTTGTTTATTCTCAATTTCAAAGATTCTGTTCCAATATATATGGCAATCAGGGGCCATGTGTTCACTGAGAGACATTTTGTCTATTTGGTGTCTCTTAAGCTCTGTGGTTTGCTGAGTTTGAGCAAACACTAATACAGAGAGGCAGGGGGGAGGTCCGTGGCCTTGACTTTCAGTTTCTGCTTTTATAGTTAAGGAGAAAAAGAGGAGATAGATATATCTCTGAAAGGAAAGAGAGGCCAGACTGGTAAATGGCCAGAGGCTGTGTGATAAGAGGCCAAGGAACATTTATTTTAGGTGGGTTTCTGGATTATCGGAAATGTCCTTAAGTAACTGGCGTTTTCTCCATTCAAAGTGTTTGTGGTTGACGAAGATAAAAAGTCTTTTCTAGTATGGACAGTGCGTTTTCTGGAGACAGCAGCAGTCAATGGTATTCCAATTCTGGAGATGTAGGAAAACTCTGAAGAACAAAACCCCAGATAATGACAGATATGTTTTATTTCTCACAGTCCCCTTTTCCTTTTAAAGGGAAAAAAAGTATCAGCGGTAAGAATCATGAACTCAACATTTCGCAAGACTCTAGTCTTTCCATCACTACCTATTAAGAGCTCCTGATTTTGCCTCAATCTCCAAAGATATCTAGACATTTATACTGCGGTCAAATTGACTTCTTATGCTTATTTGTGACAAAAGAGAAACATGCATATGAGCTTTCCACTTGAGAAATCAAAAGTGGAGTGGAATAAAGTGAATTTCATTTTCAAAGTCTCGCCATTTGTAGGTGAGATGGGGGGGCCTCAAGCATGGTTTATGAGGAACTCTCACGTTGCTCGCTTTAAATATCCTGGCAAAACAAAACACTCGTACTTCCTTTTTTCAGAGCTGGATCTTAACACTTGCAAACCACTTCTTAGTTCCTTTAGCATTAAATTCACACTGTTGAACTTGGCACCAAAGCCTCTTGTCACGTTCGCCAGTGGACCCTCATCGACTCCTCGCCCCTGCCCCCCCCCCACCTGAGGACCTTTATGTCCCAACACAGCTCACCTCACTCTTTTATGTCTTTGCAAATGCTGTTCCTTCCCTCCGGTATGCTTTCTTCTTTGTGTCCCTCTTCCCAAACTTGCCAACAGCCAGGGTACATGTTGGCTCCTAAAACACAGTCTTGCCAAAGTGCCCAGACCCAGGCTGTGTTTCCCCAGCCCATGGCCAGCTTCCTGGCAAGACACTGGTTGCTGTATCATGATGCTTAGAAGCACATCTGTCTTCCCACACTGGCCTGGGAGCTGGTAGGTTTCAGGGACTGTGTTTTATTTGTCTTTATGTCCCCTGCTGCTTAGCCTCATGTCTGGCTCTTGTAGGTACTGTTTCGATGTTTTACGAAACCTAGGACTGTGAATTTTATCCAAGCTTTCTGCAAATAACGTGCCATGGTTCTCCACCAAGAGATGCAGTGAGCTTGGGAAAGGACCGTGGTGATAGAAGTCGCTTCTCCCCTCCCTTCCCCATTCTCCTTGCACACACTTCCACCATCGAGCAGTAGTGGCCCTCGTGACATCAGATGGGCTCTCTTATCAAGCAGAACTTCTCCATGTTCCCCATTCCTCACCCTCCCAATAAAAAGAGAGAGAGAGAGAGAAACAGAAAAGAGGAAAAGCCACCAGATGGTTCTTCTAACTCCACCTCCTGACTGCAAGATCCTAGAACTGCCAGTCTTCATTCCCTCAAGTAGAGACTCCCACCGCCAACACTCCTGAAATCTAGCAGCACACATCCACGCGGGGCCCTCGGCTGCCTTCTGCTTCTGCACCAGGAGACTGGGAAGGAATCCTGACTCAGGCTTGTGTGTGCTTTTCAGGAGTCACACGCTTTACTCCTTCCTCCACACACGCCCTTATTCTTTCTGTTTCTTGCCCCTCAAATGTTCTTGGCACCCTTTCCCTGAGATAAAGCATTCTGCCAGGTTCTCTGCCTGCAAAGTGGGTTACACAGTGCTGGCTGTTCCCCAGCCTCGGTGAGGAACTCCAGTGCTGTGGACCCACGCCCGTGACTTGAGACTGGGCTTAAGGGCGGTGGCCTCCAAACTGTGTACATGTATGTGTGTGTGTGCAGGTATTTCTCTCCTGACCACCCTACCTGTCTACTAATTTCTTCCACATTTTTTAAAAAAATCAAATTGTATTTATTTGTTCTTCCCTGGGGAAGCACTTCCCTGGGGAAGTATGCCATTCATAGGGTATGAAAAGGCAGACAGTGGGTGCCTAGGAGGTTCAGTTGGTTAAACATCTACCTTTGGTTCTGGTCATGATCCCAGGGTCTTGGGATCAAGCTCCACGTCATCGGGCTCCCTGCTCTACAGGGAATCTACTTCTCCCTCTCCCTCCGCTTGTGTTCTCTCTCTCTCCCTGCTTGTGTGCTCTCTCTCAAATAAACAAATTATCTTAAAAAGAAAAACAAGAGGGCAGACAGTTTCTTCTTGATTTTAACCTAACTTTAAAAAACAAAAACAAAAACCAGACAAAAACAAAAAACCTCTAAAGAGGCCAAAGATTGTGGAAGAAGAAATACATTAGTATCTTTGGGAATAACTTTCTGAGCGGCAGAACTTCTCTTTGTATCTGAAAGTATATTAATAGTCTTCTGGGAAGAAATGTTTCACTTCACTTCTCCATTGTTTACTATGCTGGTTTCCTGTCTCCTCTTTTTCCCCGTTTTGTTTCCTTTCCTTCTTCATTTTTTAGTAACAGAGCCCTTTTAAAAAGTAAATTCTTATATAGAGCCCCCAAACATAAACAGGTGAAATTCTAAGAATTTATCCAGTGAAATTCTAAGTTTAGTTTTATAGAAGGGTTATTATGAATCCCGTTGGCAAGGGCACGATTGAACACCGTGGTGCTCTCCCCTGTGAGTTCACACCTGGTCTGTGTTGCACGTGGGCCTGTGCAATTAGTGGTGTTCACTGCAGGTTCTATAATATTTATTGAGAACCTGGAGTCTCTGGGTGGGGGGGGCAGATTGAAAAGCACCAGCCAAAATTGACCTCAGTGAAGTCTAGCCATTGTACTAATATGCTCTGATGCCTAGAGGAAAAAATCTATGCCTTGTTCTGAAAAAAAAAAAAAAAATCAGGATGACCTCAGATGCACCAGGTGCATGACCGCAGCCTGGCCCCGCCCTCCCTCCTCTGCAGCTCCCACACCCTGGTCACCTGCTGTGGATGCATCAGCTGCTCTGCTCGAACAGAGGAGTGTGGCCACTGCTATCCTTTCTGGCTACCTTTGTGCCATCTGCGGGAACAATCCATGTGGCTGGATCTCTCCCGTCCCCTCATCCCTCATGGTGCGGTTGTTTTCCTTAATTCCCTTGCCAAATGCAGGAAGAGACAGCTGGGTGATCTGGCACCTGGTTTGTTCAGGATCTTCAGTTAGGACTGTCATTCCTCAGAATTTGCACATAGCCCTGGAGCTCACCCTGAGACGTTTCTTAGGAACGGACATCCCTTGGGTTATTGCAATCTTTTATGAGTAGGACATAATAAAACTATAAATTCTGAGCTGCCTCAGCATTTAACATCCACCTCCCATAAAACTGTAAGTTGCAAAGGTGATGTGTATATCACACACCTTTTAAAAAATCATCAGCAGAGCAAAACGTGCTGTTCTTCCTAATCATGACTATAATCTCAGTGATGAAGAGATGGCTCTTGCTTTTTGAGGAGGAATACGGAGTTGTCCTTACTACACACACTCACAGAGATGACCTCTCTGTTTTTAAAATGCATATATTGGGGGTCGCCTGGGTGGCTCAGTTGGTTGAGCGACTGCCTTCGGCTCGGGTCATGATCCCGGAGACCTGGGATCGAGTCCCACATCGGGCTCCCTGCTTGGCAGGAAGCCTGCTTCTCCCTCTCTCACTCCCCCTGCTTGTGTTCCCTCTCTGGCTGTGTTTCTGTCTGTCAAATAAATAAAAATCTTTTTAAAAAATGCATATATTGGGGCGCCTGGGTGGCTCAGTGGGTTAAGCCTCTGCTTTTGGCACGGGTCATGATCTCAGGGTCCTGGGATCAAGCCCCGCATCGGGCTCTCTGCTCAGAAGGGAGCCTGCTTCTCTTTCTCTCTCTGGCTGCCTCTTTGTCTGCTTGTGATCTCTCTCTCTGTCAAATAAATGAATAAAATATTTTTAAAAAATGATAAAAAATAAAATGCATACATTGGGGCATGTGGGTGGCTCAGTCCATTGAGCTTCTGACTCTTGGTTTTGGCTCAGGTCATAATCTATTGAGTTGCAGGATCAAGCCTGGCATGGGGCTCTGTGCTCAGCAGGGAGTCTGCCTGAAAATTCTATCCATCCCTCTGCCCCTTCCCCCACTTGCGTGCATGCTCTCTCTCTCTCTTTCTCTTTCCCTCTCTCTAAAATAAGATAGATCTTTAAAAAAGTAAAAAATAAAATACATATATTATACACAACCAACAACAAACACTCTTAGGAATTCCTGGCATGGGAGTACTTGAAAAAAAGTGGTGTTTTCTATTTGGATGCACCTGATTTGGGGAAGCCAGGGTCTGATATGAACAGATTATGTGACAGCATTAATTATGGATGGGAAAAAAACTAAAGAACACTCGATTCTGGACCATTATCTCTGAACATGGGCACTCTCATAGACGAGTGAGGAATGCTTTACTGTGCACGTTCAACCCTCTGAAGTTTGAAAGTAGATGCAGACGGTTGTCCAAAATGGATTTTCCTCCTTTTCTATTTTGCTTCTTCCTCTTTCTCACCCCATCTTGTACTTCTACAGTTTATCTCTCACCATATAAATAAATGGCGCAGTATGCTAGCAGGCTAGTGAGATGCTCACCTGGCCTCAGATACTCCGTTATCTGGAGCAAGCATAGCCACCGTCCTATGGGTGGCATCTCTGGGTCACCGTGTCAGTGAGAAGGCTGTACCTGTGTCAAGACCATGCCACAGAGCCTGCTAAGCAGGACACCTACTGGCTCGATGTGGTCCTGAGTTTAAGTGGTGAAACCCGGGGGTCCTCATCTTGAGGCCATGGGGAAACATGGGGCTTTTGTGGTAGGGAAGAAAAAAGGAAATGATGCCTTTCCCCAAGATTCCAGCGCATTGTTTTTGTCACCTTTCCTTTTTGCTCATGTAAATCAAAGGGTTCAGAGCTGGAAGCATCTAAGGTGCCTCTTGAATTCCAGCCCAGAGTCTTCTGTCTGGGTCGCAGACTGTGTGTCATGAAGCCGCAGAGAGCAGTCCCGGCCAGTGGAACTTGCTTCCCTGTCAGCAATATTTCCTGTGGGCGTGGCTTCTGAATTTGCATTATCATTGTGGGCAGTGACCTTGGAACACCTTGGAGTGCTGCATTTTCACATCAGCGGACCTAGTAAATCAATGTGACATGGCCTCATCTCTGTTCTGAGACAGGCAAGCCCCTTTCTGTTCTCTAGGACCCCAGGCACCAATTCTCATGCTGAACCATCCAGAAAATATATATTTCCCTTTGACAAAAGGTTCCTCAAAAATCAAGAGAAAGAAATGACAACATTCCCTTAAATGTCTTAGTGTTCCAAAGCCCGACTGAGAAATATCGGAAGCCAGTGTTAGAGTTAACCATGTGACATTTGCTCCTTTTTCATACTCTTTTCCCAAGAAAACTAATAATGTGTTGGGCAAGTAAACTTGAACCTTTATCCTCAGGACTCCCTACCTTTAAGTCGGACCTATTGTGAAGTAAGGGTATTCAGCCAAGAAGATTTGATGGACACGAAGACTGTGGCCTTAGCGTGTCCCAGATACCTCGTGGGCAACACGAAGATCATGGCCTTAGCGTGTCCCAGATACCTTGTGGGCAACACGAAGACTGTGACCTTAGTGTGTCCCAGATACCTCGTGGGCAACACGAAGACCATGGCCTTAGCATGTCCCAGATACCTCGTGGGCAACACGAAGACCGTGGCCTTAGTGTGTCCCAGATACCTCGTGGGCAACACGAAGACCGTGACCTTAGTGTGTCCCAGATACCTCGTGGGCAATTCTTGTGCAGCACACCAAGATTTTTATTGTTAACTCGGCAATTTGCCACTGGTTCTCAAACTTTGAATCCGAATCTTTTGGGAGGCTTACAAAATCCTGATCCATGTCCCAGGCCAATCAGTTCCTAATCTCCAGGGGTTGGACCTGGGGGTCAGTATGTTTTCAGACTCCTTGGGGAATTTGAGCATACAGCCAATTTTGAGACCCAAAGTAACTTCTCCTGGGTGGTAATAGCAGAAAAGAAGCATGCAGTCAATCCTTTTAACCTTTTTTTTTTCCCAGTCAGGTATCCAGCTTTTGAGTGTCTTTGGTGTGTAAGACTTTAGGAAGGCCAGAATGAGCTGCCTGTTCATTTATTCGTTCTTTAGAACATTCATGGGATGCTGGTGTGTGCCAAGCACTGGGCTTTGCACACTCATTTGCATGGACCTAACTTATTTCTCTTTTGGACTAAAGGCCACCAGACCTCGGCTGGGTCCTCTGGAGCTATTCCAGACATGAGCAAATTAGTTGCGCATTTCTCTGTTGGTTTGTGGCATTGTAGAGGCTGGCTATGGGAGCAGGGAAAGGAGCTCTTGCCATGGAAGCGGTTTCCTAGCTTACCACCAAGCTTACTAAAGCAGAAGAGGCTGTTAAAGCGTGAGTTGTCGTCCATGCTTCTGTGCAGCAAACGCCACCCTAGAGAACCCCAAATATTGGTTTAGAGTCAAGCTTTGGGGGCCCCTGTATACTTCAGTACACTCTGCCTCATTATAATTTTAAATTCATTGTTAGAGAGGATCTCAGAGAGGATCCTGTTTGGCAAGTTAATTTCTAGATGAGAAAACTAAGACCCTGGAAAGTGACATGACCAGCCTTCTGTCCCCTAGAGACAGAGCCACCCTCCCAGGCAGGGTACCATTACAGACTCCAGCCCTGCCTCCCTAAGGCTGTCAGGGAATGCTGGCCAGCCCCCCACCCTCCCCACCCCCGCCCCGTATTTGTTGTGCTAAACACGCCTGAGATGCGTGTTTTTTTAATTAAAAAAAAAAAAAAAACATCGTCAGCTGCACATAAGGGTTTTAATTGTTGTTTGTTTGTTTTTAAGAATTCAAAGCAAAAGTTATTTCACAAAGAGCCTTATCACATGTAGTACTTACCCTTAACAACAACAAAACTGCTGTGCATGCTTAAGACACAGTTGATTTCCTTACCAGCCTTTGCTCCTTTGCCTACTGTTGATGACAGCTCCATCTGCTGGCGGCAAATGGAGATGATTTAAAGCTTTGGATTTTGAATTGTGGTCTTTCCAGAGGCTACCTATAGTCTTCTCTATTTTCTTTTCTTTTCTTCTTTTTTCTTTTTTTTAAGATTTTATTTATTCCTTATATTTTAGAGAGAGAGAGAGAGAGAGCGCGCGCGCACACGAGTTGGAGGAAGAGCAGAGGGAGAGAAGCCAGGTAGACTCCGAGCTGAATACTCTAGGCTCAATCCCAGGACCCCAAGATCACGACCTGATCCAAAACCAAGGTTCCACCACTCAGCCAGCTGAGCCATCCAGGTGCCCCGACCTGTATTCTCTTTTTTTTTTTTAAGCTTTTATTTATTTATTTGATAGAGAGAGCACAAGTAGGCAGAGAAGCAGGCAGAGAGAGAGGAGGAAGCAGGCTTCCTGCTAAGCAGGGAGCCCGATGTGGGCCTCGATCCCAGGACCCTAAGATCATGACCTGAGCTGAAGGCAGAGGCTT
>PITA01030154.1:0-16799 GCA_004023965.1 Spilogale gracilis | reverse complement strand
TCATTTTGATCAATTTATTGTGATATAAATTTAACATATTTGTTTTGTTTTACTTTTCATATCTGAATAGCACAAACTGAATGACAAAGGATTACAGGATTCCCAATATTTGGTTCTGCAGTGAATAACAGTTACCCAATTATAACAATCAATATATATTAGGCTACCCAACTTAAAGAACATAAGACTGAGTCATCCTGATAATCTTGATATTTATTTTGATTAAACCATTTTGATTATAAATAATACATACAAAACTCAAATTAATTCAGGAAAAAAAGGAGTCTCTTTGCACAAGTAGCTTGGAAGTCTGAGAGTTGACCTGTATTTATGAATAATTATATGCAGGAACCCAATTATGTTTTCATGTCTCCCTGTTTATTCATCTGTTACCATAATCTCTGTCATTAGTGCCATTCTCAATATAACAAGAAAGGTGGCTTCCATCGGCCTATTTAGTCTCCAAACTTCTAAACCCCAGTGGGGCTGTTCTATGAATGTTGTTTGAACACAGCGTTTATCCAGGAAAATCTATTACCTATGTCTTTCATGATTTCTATTGCCCTGAGCATGTCCTACAATGAATGACCTAACGTGGAGGACACATTCCCAATCCAAAAATCAGAAGGAGAAAGAAACTATAATTTTCCTGTTTTTTTTTTTTTTTTTGATTTGATTTATTTGACAGAGAGAAACACAGCCAGAGGGGGAACACAAGCAGGGGGAGTGAGAGAGGGAGAAGCAGGCTTCCCGCTGAGCAGGGAGCCCAATGTGGGACTCCATCCCAGATCTCCGGGATCATGACCTGAGCCGAAGGCAGTCACTCGACCAACTGAGCCACCCAGTTGTCCCTAATTTTCCTTTTTTCTGAGAGCCACATAATCTCAAGAGACACAGAAAAAGCATGTGACAAAATCTAAAACCTTCGCAGGTACCTAGCTGAGGGTTCATCCTAGTGAACACTTCAAGTGGGCCTCAGAAGAGTGTGTTTGTTGTTATTGTGTGAGATGTTCTATAGATTTCAGCTCAATCTAGTTTGTTTACATTATTCTTCAAACTTCTTCATTTTCTGGCTATTTCTATCCATTATTATTTTTTTTTAAATTTTAACAATATATTTTATTTAACAAAAATAGCCAAAATTTTCTATAAGAAATCAATACAAATTATTAATAATATATAATATGTTATCTTTTTTCAGACCAAGTCTTTGAGTTCTAGTGCAATATATGGCGATTAGCTTTTGGTAGTGATCACTGTGTGGAGTATATATAGATGCTGAATTATAACAGTGCATATTTAAGACTTCAAAAATATTATATGCCAATTTTACTTTAACAATAAAAATATACATAACACTATTTTAAAACTCAGTAACACAGTTTGGGCCACCCTTTGCAGAGTTTCTCAAGAAGCCCTGACAAATCTAAAGCTAGTTCTATCCATTATTGAATGCGGAGTATTGAAGTCTGCAGCTACTATATTTTAATTATCTATTTCTCCCCTGAATTGTGTTCTCATCATGTATATAAATTGCCATGTACATATATGTTCATATTTTCTTGATGGATTGACACTTTTATCATTCTCATATGTTCCTCTTTGTCTCTAGTAAAAAATTTTGTCTTAAAATTTACTTTTTGTATACCATAGTTATTCTAGTTCTCTCCAGATTACTGGTCAGATTATCTAGCCTCATCTTATTAATATATAGAAATTT
Source organism: Spilogale gracilis (assembly GCA_004023965.1). NCBI lineage: Eukaryota > Metazoa > Chordata > Mammalia > Carnivora > Mephitidae > Spilogale > Spilogale gracilis. Next base: position 15,079 of record PITA01030154.1, on the reverse strand, counting down.
TTCTCCAGTATAGTTCCATTCTTTGCCCTTCCCTTGTGCTATTTTTGCCATGCAAATTATCCTTACAAATGGCATGTCCAGCAAAAACAGTTTTATAATTATTTTTTATGCAGCTATATTTTAAATGAGAAAGGACAAAAAGAATATTACAGAAATACATTTTTCACTGTCATTTATACTTACTTACATCATTGCCTTTACTGGAACAATTCATCCCTTGATGTGGATTTGAGTTATCTCTTATGTTCTTTTCTCTCTGTCTGAAGGACTCCCATTAGCATTTATTACAAGAAAATTTTGATAGTGGCAGTTTTTGTTGAAACAAGAATGTTTTAATTTCTGCTTAATTTTTGAAGGATTGTTTTGCTAGAAATAAAGTTATTTTTTTTAAGGTTTTATTTATTTATTTGACAGAGAGAGAGATCACAAGTGGGCAGAGAGAGAGGAGGAAGCAGGCTCCCTGCTGAGCAGAGAGCCCCACGCGGGCCTCGATCCCAGGACCCTGAGATCATGACCTGAGCCAAAGGCAGAGGCTTTAACCCACTGAGCCACCCAGGCACCCAATAAAGTTCTTCCTTGAATGTCTTTTTCTTTCAAATTGTGATCTCACTGTTTTGTGACCTTTTTGATGCAGAGTCATCTGTTAATGTTATTGAGGGATTCCTCTATGTAATGGGTCAGTTCTCTTGCTTCTGTCAAAATTCTCTCTGTCTTTAGCTTCTGACAGTTTGACTATGGCGTGTGTAGGTGTGGATTTCCTTGATTTTATTCAACATGGATTTTGTTAAACTTCTTGTGTAAAACATTAACATTCTTGATTCAGTTTCTTATTCCCTCAAAAATTATGTGTGTTCCTTTTGCTTTCTCCTCTTCTTCTAAAACTCCCATAATGTTTCTAATATTACTTTACTTGGTGCCCCAAATTCCTCTGAGGTTCTGTTTATTTTTCTTTATTCTCTTCTTTTCCCTCAGACTTGATCATCTCAATTAATCTATCTTCAGTTCTGCTGATGCTGTCTTTCCTCCTCTAGAGCCTCTTTGGTGAATTTTTCTTTTCTTCACTTATTCATTTGAGTATTTTTATTTTTTTAATCTCATGATAATCTATATTTGGTAAGACATTGTTTTCATTATTTTCTTTGATTCTTTATATTGAGTTTTCTTTACGTCTTTTGACATATTTAAATACCAAATTTAAAGCCTTTGTCTGGTAAATTTTATATCTTAGCCCCCTCAAAAATAGTATCTATCAATAACTTTTTGCATGTATTTTGGCACAAGTTTCTCTTCATTTGCATGTCTCATTACTTTTGTCAAATTTTTGAAATTCTAGATAATATCATGTAATACCTCTGGAAATCTGATTTTACCAATCCCCAGAATTTGTTGTTGTTGCTTTTTAGGTTTTGGTTGCCATAAGTTTCTTTTTGTTTTTGTTAATTTTTCTGACTAATTGCATAATGTCTGCATTCTGAGTAATATTATAGTACTGAAGCCTCAGCTTGGTCAGCTTACTGATCAGCTAATGACTAAATATAGATTTTGTCAGTTTTTGGAACATTTAGTATTCTACACTTTCCCAAGGAGCTCTGCATTTGTGTTGGGCACAGCTTAACAAAATACTTTACAATTATGCTTAACATTCACTTCTGAATTGTGCGTGGCCTCAAGATTAGCCAATGTTGTGAAAGTAGGCTCCTTGCTAGTGCCTCTTGGGCATCCACACAGTCCTCCACAACTATGCAGTCTTCTAAAATCCCAGGAATATATCACAGCCTTTCCAAATCCATAGATATTTCATTCTCCATTCTAATTTTTTCGATAGGCTTTTGTTTATATAAACAGGTAATTGCACTCTCAAATAACTGTAATGTTTAACAATTGCCACTAATTATTTTCAACAAATACCATGGATATAGTATGTTTCTTAAGTAGAAAACCTGAGTCAGATTATGCTACCACAATAACTGTGTGTAGGCCTTCTCCATGGAGCAATAAAACAGATTAAATACTGATAATTCCCCAAGGATGGGGCTTTTGAGGATTTACAAATCCAGTCTTCCCTGTCAACAATTTACACACAAAGATAAGTTATAATATATTATAAAATTAAATCCAGAAATATATAAGAAATGTAAAATATCATGGAAAGTGACAGTAATCTAGAGCAATACAAGGATAAATTAATATGCATAAATAAATAAATTTGTTTATGTTAATAAAATAAAGAAGATAAACCATATGTTCATTTCAATAAATGGAAAAGGGCTAATTTGACAAAGTTCAATGTCATTTCAGGACAAACTCAGCAAACAAGGGAGACATTAAATCTGATTTAATCATCAATCAAAAAATAGATAATAAAGCTATTATTATATTAGCATCATACCCAATAATTAAATGCTTAATTATTTTTGCTGATGCTCAGGAACAAGGCAAAGATTTAGAATCTCAATCTTAGTGATTTACATTGTAGTACAGTTAGCCACTGGAATATGGCACAAAAAGGAAGCTAACTGGAATAGAAAATGCAAAATTGTTCTACAAAAAGTAAGTAAAATGGGAATTTTGACATAAATTTAAGATCTAAAATTATTAAACTTTTGAAAAAAACATAGGGTAAAGTTTTATAACATTGGATTAGGCAAAAATTTCTTAAACAAAACAAAGGGAGAAGAAGCTTACTGTTAAAAGATCAGATGGACTTAATTAGTATCAAAGACACTTGTTTTTTAAAGGCAATTTAAAATAAAAAATGATAATGTAGAGGTGCCTGGGTGGCTCAGTTAGCTGGGTGGCTGATTCTTGATTTCAGATGGGGTTATGACCTCAAGGTTGAGAGATTAGGCCCCTTAGTGGGCTCACACTGAGTGTGTGGTCTGCTTGGGGTTCTCTCCTCTCCCTCTCCCCCTGCCCCCTTCTCACACTTTCTCTCCCTCAAACAAAAAAATAACTAAAAACTTTTAAAACATTTAAAAAAATGATAAGCCACTGATGAAAATTTTTAAATCAATATGTCAACAGATGGCTTATATCTAGAGTATATATAGAACTCGATAAAAAGACAAATAATCAACTTGGGGAAATTTTAATATTCACTTCACAAAATACAATAAATTAATGGACATGTATCAATATCATTAATCATAAGACAAATGCAAGTAAAACATAATTAGATTCACTATACACATACTAGAATTGCTAACTTAAGGAAGTAATAAGTTATGTAATAACAGACAAAATAGGCTTTCTTGTTAAAAAGATTACTAAGAATATAGATGGTATTCTAAAAATCATTGGAGCATCTGGAAAGAAGTTAAGTAAATTTAATATTTTCATGATTTTAAGGTAAGCAAAATTTTATTAACTAGAATTCTAAAATTGAGATTGATAAATTGGACTTCATTAATGTTATAAACTCCTATCAACAATGCTATTAATTAAATGGAAACAGAGGTCACTGGGGAAAGATATTTTCACTTTACATAATTAATAATAGCTTTCTTACCTACAAAAGATAAAAGTTACTACAAATCTATATTGTATAAAAGATATTCAAATGCACAGTCCACATATGAGATAATGTTTAACATTAATCATACAGAAATGAAAATTTATAAACATGAGATAATACTACACAACCCCCAGGATACATCATGTTAAACAGAAAAATCCAAGTCTGGCAGGATGTGGAACATTCACTGTGAATATGAATTGGTAAAACCACTTTAGCAAATTACTTGTCTGAATCATGAAACATAGTCATATGACACTTTATAGCTTCTTAATTCCATGGCTAGCAATATATCCAAACAAAAACAAATGTTAATCGCTTTCAAAATACTTGTATTATTATAGTACCAAACTGGAAATAACCTAAGCATCCTTCAGTAGTAGAATGGATATCTAAACTGTGCTATAATTTAAAAAATGAAGCTTATATGGCAACAGAAGTAATTACTAATAGGTACAAGAACATATGAATCTCAAACACAGAAACAGGAAGAAAACAGTGAATTTTTGACAAATAGTGAAAAGAAATACTGGAATTTCTCTTTTGACGTGATTGGGGAAGAAAGTAGTAGTACTTGAATTATATTTGTAACAACATATTCACTAACTGGTTATTAAAGTCAGTATAGTAAGTAGCAAAATTTTAAAATTATTATGCTTAATGGTGAAACAAAATTGGGAGTATTTTTGACAGAAAAATTATTTTAATATTTTATGTCATTTAATGCTTGAGTTTTATTTTCATATGCATGTATTATGTCTGTAATAATGAAAAAAAAAATATATGTATATACTCAACCTGTAGATATTTGTTCCCATAAAACTAGTAGGAAAATAGCTAGACCAAACTGTTAAAAGTGTATTCTTTAAATAAAAGATTTAACTGATATTTATACATTTAAGAGCTTTATTTTATAAAATCTCATGGTACTGTTTCCAAAGTAAAAATTGAACATATCATATTAAAAATAGATTTATAGTTGAATTCATGATGTATTTTAATCATCAAACCAATATAATCTATTAATTAACTAAATCAAATATACAATAAAAATGACTGAAAATACAAACTGAAAAATTGACTCATACTTTATGGTTCAGTGGCTATTAAGTAACCTTTGTTAGGAAAAAGAATCATAAATTCATATTAATACTTCTATATGCTTAACATCATGTTTTCCACCTAATTTTCACAAAATTTCAGGATTTGTATATTATCTATCTTTATTAAATAAATGATTGATAATAAGAAAGACAGTAATTTTCTTTTTCTTTTTAATATTTTATTTATTTACTTGACAGAGAGAGAGATCACAAATAGGCAGAGAGGCAGGCAGCAGGCTCCCTGCTGAGCAGACAGCCTGACCTGGGACTCGATCCCAGGACCCCGAGATCATGCCCTGAGCTGAAGGCAGAGGTTTAACCCTCTGAGCCACCCAGGTGCCCTGGCAATTAGTTTCTAAGAATTGCACTCAAAATTGTTGGTTGAACAATGTTTAAAAGCATGCAATTCTAGTCTGTAACCCATGATTTCTCTTGTATCAACCTCTTTTACTATGTTTTTTGTTTTGTTTTGTTTTGAATCTATTAATTTTTTGGAAAGAGATTTTTTCCCCATGTTTACAACACAGTCGAGGACAGAATCAGACAGTATTTGGATACTTAAAACAAAATTAAAGCATCATTTAAAATATTTTTTAATAACTGAAAATTTGCTTTGAATTAAATTGGTAAAAAAAAAGTGTATCAATTTCAAAAGCCAATGTGTTTTTTTTTTTTTTTAATTCTGATGTTCCTTATGTTTATAGAGCAAAATGTAAAATCCTCATCTTGGTATTTGATGTGATGCCTTCAAAAATAAGCCTTTTTTTTTTCTATGTCTGATGCCACATGCCTGATATTCTCTGTTATTCTTGCTTGAAAGAGTTCTTACTGCTCAAATCTCATCATGTTGATCTCCCCTTGGCTTATGTTTTTATCAAATAAAAATGTCCCTATTTTATTGTTTTTGCTGTGTCAAATTCTTCCCATACTTAATGCCCAAGTAACCAGAAGAGCCCCTATTATATGCAATGCACATATACTTATCTTTACTTGTTTAAATTTTTCCCCTGAAGTAAACTATACATTTCTTGAGGGAAGAGTCACTGGTTTTCTTATTCCATCGCCAACCTGCATACCCAAGACCTACTCAGTGCCTAACACATGGTTCTCAGTCTGTAAGTATATGTTGAATAGAAAATGGTAATTCTCATTTACTTCACTGTCTTCAAGCTATATTGATTTTTTTTCTTCACCATTTTCTTATTTCCTTTGAGATTTGTATCACAAAATTCAATGTTTTGTGAAATAAAGCTCATTCTAGCTTTCTGAAATCTGATCTATCTAAATATTCTTGGATATATTCTTTGAGTAGAATAGCAATCTATATCATGAAACACATTGAATGTAAACCATATGCTGGATGAAATATGTGGAAAAACAAATCTGAGCAAAAGATAATTTTTAATGTATAAAGAATTCATGCAAACTGACTTTAATAAATAACGTTTAAGAAGATACATTTCACATAATAGAAATGGCAAGTTGCCTAATATACACATAAAGATAAAATTGTAGCCTTACTAGAAATTAAAGAAACAGAAAAGAAAATATATGCTGGATACAATTTCTGTAATTTGGGTTAAAATTTATTTAGAGTGGGTGCCTGGGTGGCTAAGATGTTACTCCTCTGCCTTCAGCTCAGGTCATGAGTTTAGGGTCCTGGGATTGAGTCCCACATCAGGGTCTCTGCTCAGCGAGGAGCCTGCTTCCTCCTCTCTCTCTGCCTGCCTCTCTGCCTATTTGTGATCTCTCTCTCTCTGTCAAATAAAAAAATAAAATCTTAAAAAAAATATTTAGTAATACTTATTATAGAATGGTTTTAACAGTGCAAAAGTGGGTACAATCTATATGTCTAAAAACAAGGAAATACAGGGGTGCCTAAGTAGCTCAGTAGGTTAAGTGACAGACTTTTGAATTCAGCTAAGGTCATAATCTCAGGGTTCTGGTGTCAAGTTCTGTGTAGGGTTCCAAGTTCTGTGGGGAGTCCCCTGGGAATTCTCTCACATCCCTCTGCCTCTCCCCACCACTTCATTCTCACTCTCTTTCTCTCTCTAGAATAAAAAAACCTTTAAAAAAATAGAAAAAATCAGGGCGCCTGGGTGGCTCAGTTGGTTAAGCGACTGCTTTCGGCTCAGGTCATGACTCTGGAGACCCAGGATCGAGCTTCGGCGGGAGGACTGCTTCTTCCTCTCTCACTCCCCCTGCTTGTGTTCCCTCTCTGGCTGTGTTTCTCTCTGTCAAATAAATAAATAAAAATCTTTCTTAAAAAAATAAAATAAAATAAAAAATAAAAAAATAGAAAAATGAAAACAAAGAAATTCATAATTAAATTATGAGATATTCCAATGAAAAAATATGTGGTTTATAAAATAAGAATGTTAAAGACTAATTGACCTGAATAAATATTCATTTTTGACTTCATATTTAAAAAAGGTGAGAGGAGCCTGAGTGATTCCGTTGGTTCAGCATTTGCCTTCAGCTCAGGTCACGATCCTGGGCTCCTGGCATCAGAGCCCACTGACAGGCTCCTGCTCAAGAAGAGTCTGCTTCTCCTTCTCCATGTGCTCCTCCCCTCACACCTGCTCTCTCTTTCTCTCTCACACACACACTGTCTCTCTCAAATACATAAAATATTTTTTAAAAAGGTAAACAGAAGTGCATATGGTGAAAGAAATTATTCAGTTGTATGATCATCGATAATTTTTATTTTCTTCTATAAAATTTCCTACATTCTCAGGGGTACCTAGCTGGCTCAGTTGGTAAAGCATGCAAATCTTTATCACAGAGGTGTGAGTTCAAATCCCACTTTGGGTGCAAAGATTACTTAAAAATAAAATTTCTTGCATTCTTTTTTTTTCTTAAAAATAGAATTTGTTGCTTTACATTATACATACATACATACATACATACACCCAGAAAGAAGATATCCACTAAAACTTATCTGATTTCTCCCAGGTGGGTGATGAACTAGGCCACATACTCAGGCGTTATTATTTTTATTTTTAATGGTCTCTATACTCATAATGTTTCCATGCTGGAATATGAATATCACAGAGTCATCCACCATTCCCATGACCAATTAATTTTACTTAATCTGATTTTGTACTCAACAATTTTGTGATTATAATTCACCTTCCCATTTAGATACACTTACAGAAATGGAATCATGGTTCATGTGTTAGTTCTTTGATTATATGGTCTCACATAAATTATTGTCATTTGGGCTTTATATATAATTTATGGACTAAATGGATAGATGGATGTGAAATGTCCATGAAATATATTAATTCTGATGAGCTGACCAAAAAAGTATTTTTGTTTACAAAGCAGCCCTGATATTCTGTAAATTCACCAGTGTAAATGCCTTCTAAGAAATGTTTATATGTATGTTTTATATATCCACACATATATACATATTTATAGTAATCATATGTTACATTCATTTTATATATATAAAATATATGTATCTTTCAATTTTTAAAAAAGGACTGTAAAGCCAACTGTTTTTTTTTAATACCCTACTCCATTCAAATTTCCAAATGTAACATAATAAAACCATTAATTAGATGGGCTTCTGGGTCTTGCTTCACGGGATCTGAACCTGGTCACTTTACCTTCCATAGGCAAGTTATTTCATTTCTTTAAAGATCAGACTTTTTTCTATGTAAAATGGAGCTAATAATTTTGCCTAAATCACAGTGTTGTGGAAAGAGTAAGATAATTAATAGGGAATTAATATGTATAAGCTTCATAGAATAAAAACAAATCCCCAAATGCAGACTAGACACAGGTTGTTTTTACTATCATTATTATTATATCCCCCCCCTCAAATTATTTTATTTTTCTTTTTGTTAATATTCATGTATATTTCAGTCTCTTCCACTAGTGTTTATTTCTTTTCCAGTGTAGAACTATGGCCTTTTTCTTTCTTCATATAAGCTTTTTGTCCACTTGCATATCACAATGAAATACACATACTAGGGCCTTGATCAATATTTTTAAGACAATTGACAGGTAGTTGCATTGACAACATACAATATATATGGCAAACTTCTGATAAATGATCATTTAAAAAAGAATAGATAGAAATTCTTATTTTACTGACTATAGCTTTAATCCTGAGCAGCTAGTACTAAAGTCTCATCGATAAATTACTGTATGTTTATGAGGATCTAATACTCCTAGAATTATTATTTTTGCGAATTATGTCTTGTATCTTTTCATTAGGAAATTTGAAAAAAGTATGGTTATTTATGCATTAGTGACTATACAGACAATTTATGTTAAATATAAAATTTCATGAATCAGAAATTGTCTTGAAGAAAGCATCTTATAGTTATGGAGAGTAATTTAGAGGGGCATGTATTTATGAGCTATGGTGGGGGAATGTGGTACTTTAGAATGACTGCCTTGTAGTCTACCAAACAACATTTTCAGTTTTGAACTTTACAAATGGGAAGTGCATCCTCAAAGCTTATCTTTATGGGTGACTCTAAGCCATTGAAAGGTGCCAAAATAATTTCTGGTTCTTAAAGGAGATATTAAAGCTATTAAATCAATGTTATTAAGTCAGTTGCTTTGATTTTTAGCAGTCCAGAGTTTTAGATAATAACAGTTTTGGAAGCTATGTTACTGTATTCAAGAAATGGTTTCGGGCACCTCGGTGGCTCAGTCGGTTAAGCCTCTGCCTTCAGCTCAGCTCATCATCTCAGGGTCCTGGGATCCAGGCCTGCATTGGGCTCTCTGCCCAGCAAGGAGCCTGCCTCCTCCTCTCTCTCTGCCTGCCTCTCTGCCCACCTGTTATCTCTCTCTGCGTGAAATAAATAAATAAATAAAATCTTAAAAAAAAAAAAAAAGAAATGGTTTCATTAACCAAAAATTACCTTACTAGTCATGTTGGTAAAGAAAGTTGACAAAATACAGTGAATTACTGTACAGACCAATGCTGATTAGGGTTTTACATTTTTAAATTCAGCAAAAGGGCAATCTACCACCAACCAGTGAGCAATTCAACTGCATAAATAGAAATGAAAAGGAAATATAAATTACCCTGAACAACTTGAACCACTGGAAAATAATATTACCATACAAAACATTCTAATTATCTCACTAAAGGCAAATTTATTTTAGAATATGTGTGAAACACAAAATGCTAACAGGTTTTTTATTTTTTTTAATGTCAATTATAGCAGATTACCTTTAGTCATTATATTTTATTATTTCCAATAACTTTTCTTCTCCTGGATTTAGACAACATTTCTACTTAGATACCTTTGTGTCATTTGCATCCTAATTGTGTTTCCTGAACTATCCTTATACTATGTATCGTATTACATAGCCTGATTGTGTTTTAAATTTATTATGTAGCATTAACTCCTCCCATGGTGACCTAGAAATTGTATTAGAAACGTAAGCTAATGCAGTATTTCTCAAACTGTGCTTCATGATATGCTAACTCTGTGCTTATATTAATAGACATTCTAAACAGTAAAGTATCCTGTGATTAAATAATTTTGAAAGATTGCAAGTTAAACAAAGTATACAGATTAACATATGTTGGCTCAGAACATTGTATTTTGTAGTCACTGGAAACTTACAAGGTGCATGTGCTTATGTATTGTGCTGCATTTTTCACTAATGTTGGTGATGGGGTATTTTTGTGAAAATAGTGTACACAGAGACTATTTAAATGGTAACCTAAGGGGAATTTGATTTGGAGATGAACAAAACTTTGCTTCAATATTTCCTAGGATATGATACACTATAGATGAAATTCCTTGGCTGAAGATCGGAGCTTGGGGCTTTTGCATTGATTCTTCCTTATCTTCTCTCATCTACTAAGGCCTTTTATGTTCTTTCACCCTAACTCTTCTCTCTTCTACTTTCAGGCTTGAAACTTCCAACATCTGCTTTTCTCATTTGTTTCCTCTTTAAAAAGAAATGAATTTATTTTCTATTTATAAATTGTCTTTACCATGGACCTTTGAGGTTGCAATTACTTTGCTACAAAAAGAACAGAAAAGTGTGGAATTTAGAATCTAAGTCCAAGTTTCCATGCAACCAAGTCCTCGCAATGTCTTTTACATTTCAAGGCCCAGCTCTTCCTTCTCAGCACCTGCTACTTCCACTGAGCTGCCTGTGGAGTAACAATGAATTATGCCCAGAAACATCAGCGGGTGAGGAAGGTGTTTAGGTCACCAATAAATTAAGACTACAAATAAATGCATAAATATATAAGCAGTAGTTTAAAATTATTTGATTTTAATATTACAGATTAGTGATCAGTTTAAAACAGTGGTCACAGACAAAATTTTATTTGAGATCCTAATTTATTTTAGGGATATATATTGTTATTGTTTTCAATGCCGTATAGGTAAGTGCTTCATCGCTTTTTAATTGCTGAGACAACTGACAATCTAAACCTGGTATTTCTGGGATGCTTTGTTTACATTGTAACCCATCTTTATTCTCTTCCTGCCCCCTGCATTTCTCCCCCCTCTACCTGAAACCTCGGTTTGGGAGAGGGTATTTTTGGTTTTCATCCACATGCACTTTAATCTTTTTCACAAACATTCTCTAGACAGTTATTACAAAATTGGAATCATCTAAATTCCCTTAGACCATGATGGGGAGAATAAGTGCTGGGGTAATAAGAAAGAATATACTGGCATGAAAATAAGGATATTCATACATTAGTCAATATTTGAAAACTGTGTTCTGCACCCAATTTTGTTTGACTGGACTGGACCCTTTGGGGATATCCAGCCTATATTTATGCCTGAGAGTATATCTTCATGTATAAATGGCTTCGAGTCAGTTTTAGCAAGTGTGATATATGCAGAACAAACTATAATTTCTAACATCATCACACACAATAAAAGTTAAGTCGTGAGGTTACAAGGATGATAGATACAGAATAATTAAGTCGAATGCATGTTTAGGTTTCAAACGTGGCTCCTATTACAGGTAGATCTCAGCAAATGAGAAATCTCTATCTTAAGCACATCAAGAACTGTGCAAGTTGGCAAGGAGCACATGGGTAAGTAACTAGAAGTATTTGTTGTTAGGAAATGTTTAAGAAAGCCATTAAAGGCATTCTTAACAAAGGTTTTAGATTCAGATTGTATAATTAATTTGACCTTGGACTGAACAACTTATTGCAGACACATCTCTAAAGGCAAGGGAAACAAAAGCAAAAATTAACTTTTGGGACCTCATCAAGATAAAAATCTGTGCTGCAAAGGAGACCGTCAACAAAACTAAGAGGCAACCTACAGAATGGGAGACGGTACTTGCAAATGACATTATGGATAAAGGACTAGCATCCAAGATCTATAAAGAACTTCCCAAATTTAACACCTAAAAAACAAATAATCCAGTCAAGAAGTGTACAGAAGACATGAACAGACACTTCTCTAAAAAGACATACAAATGGATAACAGACACATGAAGAAATGCTCCACATCATGCTGTGAGGGATACAAATCAAAACTACAATAAGCTACCACCTTACACTAGTTAGAATGGCTAAAATTAATATGACTGGCAACAACAAATGTTGGCAAAGATGATGAGAAAGGGGACCCTCTTACAGCATTGGTGGGAATGCAAGCTGCTGCAGTTACTCTGGAAAATAGTGTGGAGGTTCCTCAAGTTGTTAAAAATAGAGCTACACTGTCACCCAGCAATTACACTACTAAGTATGTGCCACAAAAGTACAGATGTAGTGAAAAGAAGGGGCGCATGCTCCCCAATATTCATAGAAGCAATGTCTACAATAGCCAAACTAGGGAAGAAGCTGAAATGCCCTTCAACAGATGAAAGGATAAAGAAGATGCCGTTCATATATACAATGGAATATTATTCAGCCATCAGAAAGGATGAGTACTTACCATTTGCATCAACATGGATGGAACTGGAGGGAATTAGGCTAAGGGAAGTAAGTCAAGCAGAGAACAACAATTATCATATGGTTTCATTTATGTGTGGAATATAAGGAATAGAACAGAGGATCACAGGGGAAAGTAGGAAAGACTGAATGGGAAGAAATCAGAGAGAGACAAATCATATGAGACTCTGAACTCCAGGAAAAAGACTGAAGGTTGTGGAAAGGGAGAAGGGTGGGAGGGATGGGGTAACCAGACTATGGGTATTAAGGAGGGCATGTGTGGTGATGAGCATTGGGCATTATACCTAACTAATCAATCATTTTGCATTATATAAAAAAATAGTAATGCACTATACATTGGGTAATTGAATTTAAATTTAAAAAAATACAGAATCTCAGAACTAGGGGTACTTGGGTTGCTCAGTTGGTTTAGTATCTGACTTTTGATTTCAGCTCCATCTTGGTTGAAGGCTTGTGAGTTCAAACTCCATATTGGACTCCAAACCAGGTGAAGAGCCACCTTAAAAATGAATGAATGAATAAATGAATGAATGAATATAATCAATTAATTTAATTCATGATTAATAAAATCTCAGAATTGGAGGGAGACTTTTAGATCATGTAGCCCAATTCCCTCATTTTTATAGAGATTTTTATAGCCTCATATAGGCTGCCTTGTCCTACTACCCATTCTGTATTTCTTTACTTTCAGTCAATGAACCCTGGTCAATCTTACTCCAAAGTTCACGTTTATAAACAATAGGGTATTTGCATAACTAGGTCATTGGCGAGTGAAAAGCTCAAATGTTGGCTCTTGCTTTTGCAATGGTGTCCTATCTCAAGGCTGATATGAGGTTGTTAATATGTTCATTTGAAAGTCTCGTTAAAAGGTAAAAATTCAGCTACATGGACAACATAAATTATTCTTAGGAAATAAACCATTTAAACACACTATGACTATCAATTATATTTATATTCTTACTTAAGTTTCAATAAGGATAATAAGTTTAAATTTAACTTGATTATAAATTTAGATCAAACACATGGATTAAAGAATTAAAGTATTGGCAGTTCAATTATGTTACAAGATGATCTGTTGCTTTGAATAATCACTTGAAATTAAATATAGCCTCTCCCCACACACATCCTAAAAATCACACATTTTATTCAAAAAATGTAAGTTGTTTATTCTATCTTTTCACTATTTAAAAAGTTTATGCAGAATTTTTATTTGAAAATGTCATATTTATGCACAAAACTTTATGTGTCATTTTCTTGATTTAGTTCCCTGAAGACAGAAGATGGTATATCAGTAACATGATCCTGGCCTACTGTGAAATTTGTTTATAAGAAAAGTAATTTCAAACACATTACAAATTCTGACTCTATGAAGCTGCCAATGCATTTTTTCATACATTTGCAAAAAGTATTATAAAAAAAGTATAAGAAGAGTTTTCCATACAGAGAATGAAAGGTAAGCTTGCCATTGTGATTTTCTTATATTTTAAATTGTGAATTAATTCACACTTACTTAACATTACAGAAAATATATACTCAGAAACAAGTTTAACAAATATTCATATCATACCACATTTAATTTAAACCTTTTTAATTTTAAACATGGGAACTATAGATAACAGGAAATCATCTCTTTCAATCCCTTTCTCAAGATCTTTCTCCCGAAGTAAAAACAGCAAACTTAATTGTATTACTCTCACTCCTGTTTAAATAGCTCATTAAAAATATAAACAATAGTATAATAATTTAATATTAAAATATATCACTATTTTACCATTATAGTTACCAGAGTCATACTGGTCATATTTTTTAAAGAAATTGCTTATTTTTTTAGTATTATTTTTTCAAGATTCATGTGTGTGTGTTTAATATAATTCAACTGCTGAATATTTGATTATTTTAGAATTTATTACCTGAAAATGTATTTATTCCTCTTTTAATAGACATCCCTGCTAGTCCATGTTCTTAATTACAAACAGTGCTTGGAAAATTATTAAATTCATCCCCATAGGAATGCAACTGAAGGTGATGGGTATGGAGTCTACATTTTTAATTGATTAAAATAATGAAATGGAATTTATCCTGAAAAGTGACTGTAGTAGTTTCTAATCTCAAATATAAGTATTCTTATATTGTCATCTCTGATGACAAAAATCTTTTTGATTATTTGAATTTTTGAACATTTGAATTTATGGCTCTGAAATGCCACTTCTTTGATCTACAGAAATATAAGCTTTCTGATTATTTATTGGAAATCCAGATTTTTTAAACTGAGTTTTCATGTTATTTGTACTTCTTTTACTATGCACCAAACTTCTTATTTTATTTTTTTCAAAACTTTTTGTAACAAAAAGATTTTTATGTATCATCTAGATCACGGTTTTTATGAGTGCTAAAAATTTATCTCTATTCCATGGCTTATATTTCAACTTGTTTGTCTTTAATACAGTCAGATGTATCTGTATTTTCCTCTTCATGTGTATGAAACAAATCTTTCTGACCTTTTCCATTTGCTGAAAGATATTTCCCTGCCTTCTCACACATACATATTACAAC
>PITA01030153.1:0-16906 GCA_004023965.1 Spilogale gracilis | reverse complement strand
CCCTCCAATTTGTTTCTACCTTTTTGCCGATGTTCTTTGTCTCTCGTGGCGGTCCAGAAGTGGGAAATATCACATTTCAGGCTGGTTTCATGGGTGTTCACGGTGGTCTTGTAGTGGTTTTTTTGTTGGAATTCAGCTCTCTTCAGGGAACTCCCTGAAATGCGGTCACCTGGCCTTCCGCCATCTTGACCCTCTCGAATTTCTGTTTTCTAAATGATAGCCATTGTGATAAAAGAGCATGTTTCAGGGTCTTAAAACAAGAACTCAACCATGGTCCTTCTTGTTACCTCTTCATCTACCTGGATGGGTTGTCCAGCTCTTCCCTCTCCCTTTGGAGACCTATCCTTGCCTGTCCTTCCCCCTTCCTGCCCCTGCACCTACCAAGAGACCCTGTTTCTTCTACTCTTATTTGTATGGGGAGGATCAGGGTCAGGAGGTTCCAATAACCTTGAGGTTGCACAGCCACAGTGCAGTGGAGACAGAGAGTCTATAAGAAAGAAAGATACTTGGCTTCCATGCCTCAGCTAGAACACAATGGATCACCCATCATGCCTAAGCTTGTGCTATGAGTGAGTGAGAGAGTGTCCTGAGGCCCCTGTGTGAGTCTGCAGTCACCCTACAAATGTTCCCAAGCTCAAGGGATCATTCCTTTGGCCTGTTCTGTGCCCATAAAGAGTCTGTTCCTCCTTCAACCTTCTAAATCTAGCTTGTGATTGTCTCATCTAGCCAGATCAAGATGCCATTGGTAAATGAACCAAGAAATATAAACTGTGTAATGTGGGTAATTCCATATATGAACTAAGTGCTCTGATATTTGAACTCAAAAATGGTGTTCCATGCTATAACAAGAAACAGTAAAATGCATGCTAATTATTTACTTTTTTTTTTTTAGTTAGGAGAATATTACATAGCAAATTAAAATATTGTGGCAAGTTGAGAGTGAAAAATGTCATAAAAGAAAGGAAATGTTTTATATGGTTTACTACCCTTATGAACAGTTTTTGCCAGATTTTTTTTTTTAAGATTTTATTTATTTGACAGAGAGAAACACAGCCAGAAAGGGAACACAAGCAGGGGGAGTGAGAGAGGGAGAAGCAGGCTTCCCGCCGAGCAGGGAGCCCGATGTGGGGCTCGATCCTGGGTCTCCGGGATCATGACCTGAGCCGAAGGCACTCGCTTAACCAACTGAGCCACCCAGGCACCCCATTTTTTGCCAGATTTTTAAACAATTTTCATTTTGCATGGAGTCTCAAAATATAAATAGCAGGTCCAGGTGAGGATAGAAGTTTGAGTTATTTTCTCTTTGTCATTTTGCTTTAGACAAATAACATCATCTAATCACCTGTGGTCATACTGCTTGTTTTATTAACAAAAATACTTAGATACATCCAGAAAAAACTGTACTGAAACAGTTCACTGTAAGTATTACAGACTAGATGTTTTATACTGTATGAAAGCTTCAGAGCCAAACTGTTTTTGGTATAGGATAAGGTTTGGATAAGAGCAGCTACATTTACTGGCAGTGTCTTATGGGTAGCAAGTAATAGGTTTCCAAGAAAAGGTTTTTCTACTCTGTTAAAAAAAATAGGTAAATAAAAGTTTTTGCATTGTGAACCTCAATAACTTGGTTGAAACTACAATTTGTATTATTTTCACATCTCTGTCATGAATTCATATTAAAAATGTATTCACCTAATGCTAATGATACATAAGTGATGGGACCAACCTAACATTTGGAATGGTCTGAGTAGAACAAGAAAAGGCCAGTGAAAATTATATGTTTCTTTGTACTTAAAGTACTTATTCATAAATAGTTTCAGATATGTAAATCTTTGGAAATAAATTGTTGTTTGTAATTTATGAATTCGTTGCTTACCAGAATCCCCTATAAGAAATTTAGCCAAAGCTCCATATTAAATTATACTTTATGTAAATTATATAATAATTTATGTTAAATTAAAGTTATATTAATTAGGGGCATCTGGGAGGCTCAGTTATTTATGCATCTCCCTTCAGCTCAGGTCATATTCTCAGGGTCTTGGGATCGAGTCCCACATGCGACTCCACACTCAGTGGGTGGCCTGCTTCTCTCTCCCCCTCTGCCCCTCACCCCTGCTCATACACTGTTCTCTCTCTCTCTCTCAAATAAATGAATAAATCATCCTAAAAAACAGTTATATTAACTAACAAAATGATTGTTACTTTAGTTCAAAGTGTTTCAACTTGATAATATAATTATATTTCAGAGCAAAGGCTCACAATAACTTTTCACTTATAAAGTTTGCCATAGGACACTATTAATTTTAATGCAAAATTTAAGATGAAAATGCAGTAACAAAATAATATAATTAAGGTAATCTATGCACAAATGCCAAGTACAAGTGCCTGTTCATTGATGGGATAAACAAAAGCATTTGTCAAAATCACTGCAATCACTTCAATTTTGATTCAAATGCCAACTTTAAACATCAAGTAAATTAAAAGCTATATAATAGCTATAAAATAGCTTTTAATTTATATATATTTAAATATGTATATAAATATATATTTTAATCAATATATATAGCGCTTATAATTCATATATATATATATGAAAAACAACAAAGTTTATTTTTCTATTGCTAAAATGATTGACTTTGCACCACAAAAAGAAATCTCACACTCACTAGCATTCTCTCCTAATTCCCTTCTCCACCCACTTTCTGTCAAGGACTAGTTCACTTTTTCCTCTCTATTTTATTTATTCTAGACATTTCACACAAGTGAAGTCATACTATATATATTTTTTTTTCTTTTTGTATCTGGCTTATTTTCTTTTCTTTTTCTTTCTTTCTTTATTTTCTTTAAGATTTTATTTATCTGACAGAGAGAAACACAGCCAGAGAGGGAACACAAGCAGGGGGAGTGAGAGAGGGAGAAGCAGGCTGCCTGCTGCGCAGGGAGCCCGATGTGGGACTTGATCCCGAGTGTCCGGGATCATAACCTGAGCTGAAGGCAGTCGCTTAACCAACTGAGCCACCCAGGCGCCCCATGTATCTGGCTTATTTTCAATCAGCATAAATTCCTAAGTTCTATACATGTAGTGGGAGCCAGTAATTCTACCACATGGCTAAGCCACATTTTTACTTAACTTTTAGTTGATTGATATGTGGATGTTTTTCATTTTGGCTATTGTTAACAGTGCTTTTTGCATGTAGGTATGCAATTTTCCCAGCACCATTTGGGGAAAAACAAACAAACAAACACTCGATTCTTCCTGCCATTATATTCTTTGTCACCCTTAACAAACAGCAATTACCCATAAATGCAAGGTTTTATTTTGAGACTCTCAGGCCTATCCTATTTATTTATATGTATATACATGGGCTGATACCAAACTATTCAGACTTACATCATTTTGTAGTCACAATTGAAATATGAAAGTGTGAGGATTCCAACTTTCTTTTTCTTTTTCTAAGATCATTTTGGATATTCTTTGGGTTAGTTGGAGTGTCCTCCAAAAATATATTTTTGTCCTATCCCACATATCACAGGCATAAATGTGACTTTATTTGGAAATAGGGCTTTGCAGACATAATTGAGTTAAGATGAGGTCATATTCTATTAGGTGAAAGTCCTAGACCAATAGGACTACTGACATGATAACAAGAGCAAATGAAGATCCAGAGAGGAGAAGTCCATGTGAAGACAGCAGACACACAGAATCAGAGGGAAGATGGTTATGTTAAAATGGAAGCAAGGTATGGAATTATCTGCTGAAAGTCAATGAGTATCTTGGGCTACCAGAAGCTGGAAGACAAAGGGAATGATCACCATCAAGAGGCTTCAGAGGAAGCCTGTCTTTAGTCTCAGGTCTTCTTGTTCATCTATTCCTCCACTGGTGAATTGTGCTAAATAGATAATGTTTGTAGAAAATTCATTTTTTTTTGTAGCATAATATATTTTTCATAATTCTCTTAATGATTTCCTTGGGTGGGGAGGTTCAATTACCATCTTAACATAAAGTGCTTTAGGTTGAAATCTTAACATTTAATTCCCATAGTATACATAATTTTTATACCTTTAGAGCTCCTTCCCCTCCATTGTGTTAGAGTCATGCAAATGACATTTTTAGAGACAGTAAGCCTATCAGCAATATTTATAATTATTCCTGTATTCAGCTGTTTGTAAATCAGACAGAAGAAAGAATTACAGACAATTGTACTGATCCTGTATATTTATATATCTATTTACTGATGTACTGTTCCTGATCATCTTTATTTCTTTGTGTGGAGCAAAGCCAATATCTAGTGTCTTTTCATATTAGCTTGAATAATTCCCTTTACTATTTCTTGTATGGAGGCCCAGCAGCAACAAATAGTCTCTATTCTAGTTTACCTTGGAATGTCTTAATTTATATTCTATTTTAATGGATATGGAATTCTTTGTTGACAGCCTTTTCTTTTAGTACTTTGATTATGACATCCCACTGTTTTCTGGCCTTTATGATTTCTGAGAGATATCAAGTACTAATCTCACTGAGGATCCCTTGTGCATGATGAGTGACTTGTTTTGTTGCTTTTTCAAGATTCTCTCTTTGCACTTATTTTTGATAGTTTGAATAAGACATGTTTAGTTGTGAATCTCTTTTGAGTTTTTCCTACTTTAAATTTATTGAACTTTTTGTATGTTTAGATTATTATTTTTAATCAAATTTAGGCAATTTTTAACTATTATTTTTTTCAAATATTTCTGTTTTTTTTCCCTCTCATTTACTTTAGAGAGATCCACTGCGTGTATGTTGGCCCATTTTTTGGTGTTTCACGTGTATCTAACACTCTGCCTATTTTTCGTTGTGTTCCTCAAACTAGATCTCTCAATTGAAATGTCTTCAACTTTATGGATTCTTTCTTCTATGAATTTAATTCTGCTATTGAGACCATATATTGAATTTTCCACTTATGTTTTTCACCTTCCAAAGATCTATGTGCTTATTTTTATGTTATAAATCTTTACTGATATTCATTTGGTGAGATGTTGTTTTTTCATTTGATGAAACATGATTTTATGTAATTGTTTAAAATATTTATAATTTTTGCTTTAATGTCCTTGTAGAATTAGTTCAAACTCTGGACTCCCTTAGGGTCAGTTGCTGACTGCCTTTTTCCTATGTATGGGCTATACTTCCTTGTTTTTTTGAGTCTCATTTGTTTTAAAACTGTAAATAGAACATTATAAATAATATATTATCGGAACTAAGGAATATATTCTCCTCTTTGAAGTTAGTTGTTTTGCATTGTGTTTGTTTAGTGACTTTGTTAAACTAATTCCTGAAAATCTGTATTTTTGACATTTGCAACTACTAAAGTCAGTGCTCAGCTTAGTGTTCCATAACTGATTGAACAGAGACTTCCTTTAATGACTTGAACCCCACTTTTCAGAGGTTCCCTGTGTATTTCTTGGGTCATGCCTTAATGGTCTTCAGTGTACAATTACTTCTTAGCCTCATGAAGAGTCTCAAGGCCAACTCGAACCTTTTAAGATCTTTCCTGACCAGTTGTTCGGCCTCATGTAAGCTCCTGGCCTTCCCAATTTCTATGAATATGCAGAACTTTCATGCCCTACCCCTCATGAATATCTTATTCCCTGCATTTTCCTTTTAAAGTTTCTATCTAGCTTCTTTGGTATTTCCACCTCTAACAGCTTGATGGTATACAAATATCTCTCATTGTTTCCAACTACTGCCTTGGGGATAGGACTTAGTTGATTAACAAACTCTAGGTGTAGTCAAATGAGGACAATCCCTGTGAATGGTGCATCCCAGGGAACTCTCTCATGGGTAAAATATTAACTCATGGAGATGAGTCTTAAGGAGCTCTAAACTTGCTTTATTTCCTCCAAAGGCTATAGGCTACTGCTTTGTACAGTTACTCTGACATTTAGATGACTGTTTCAAAGTTATTGTGAAGCTGGAGAAAGGAGTATGGGATGTCATAAGTTAGTAAGAATCTCATGGAAGAGGAAATCACTCATTTTTCTTAAATACATACTCCTTAAATTTTTGCAAACTCTTGATTGATTTTCAGGATTCTGAAAAAGTTGATTTTTGACATATTTAGCCAGTAGTCTTATTAATTTTTTGAATGGATGTATTTTCAGAAGTTTTTACATCACCATTATAAAATTGTCTCTTGTCCCATTCTCCCTTAACTTTGACAAAAGTTTTTGCTTGTTTCGGGAATATGACCTCAAACATTTTCATTTGCATGTTTCTATTCCAAGATTGTGAAACATTTTCTTTTATTTGTAGGCTGGAAATTAAAGAAAAAAAAAGAGGGGGATGCCAAATCATCTTGAATGTTTACTGTTTTACCACTGCACAAAAATTTGATTGATCTGAATGCAATTTATGACCAGTTCTGTGTCAGGTAGTTGGGAAATGGGCAATCATAGAGATTCTGAGGCTGTATTTAAGAGAGGATGGTGACTAAAATAGAATAAAACATGAGATTCCCATTATATTGTATTTCTTGCCAACTCAGATCACGTTTTTCAATCTATATTGCTGTGTTGTGAGTTGCACACCCCAGCCCCAAAAAGATAACTTGAAGTTCTAATACCACATACCTGTGAATTTCCCCTTATCTGGAAATGGCATCTTTGCAGATATAATCAAATTAAGATGATTAATTTAGGGTGAGCTCTAATCCAATGATTGGTGTCCTTATGAAAAAGGAAAAATTTGCATGTAAAGACACAGACACAGAGACACAGAGGGTGAGCATGTGAAGAATGAGGTATGGATTGGAGTGTATGCATAAGCCAAACAATGCCAAAGATTGCAAACAACTACCAGAAGCCAGCAAGAAGCAAGGGAAAATCCTCCCCAAAGCCTTTGATAAGAAAGTATGACCCTGCCAATATCCTGATTTTTGTATTTCTAGCCTGTGGAACTATAAGATGATACATTTTTCTTGTTTTAAGTCAGATTGTTTGTGGTGATTCGTTACAGCAGACTTAGAAATCTAATACAAAATCCACAATTGCTGCACTTTAAATAATGTGTCTTTCCTTCTCATATATTTCCCAAAGTAAAAAAAAAAAGAAAGAAAGAAAAATTACATGCATTTGTGAAATTCAGCTGTAAGCCCTGGCTTGTTTCTTTCCTCAGCACAAGGATGCTGCTGTTTTTGATATGGGAACTTACAAACCAATTCAAAATTAAATCTTCACTAATATACATATCAAAAAGAAATAATGAAAAATGATGAAGCAATAAAAAATAATACAAATGCAGAGATAATTAATAAATGCTCTCTGTAATTCCTAGAAAGGTAACCTGATTACCTTTGGTTCCGGTTTAGATTGAAAACATCGTGATATCAGTTGGAAATTTGGTCACCCTCTATTGTCTCCTGTAGAAAAATTACATAGGGATGTTCTAAGTGATTCCTATTTAAAATTATCTATTTTTAGCTAAACTCTTCCTTATTGTTTCAGTGCTAGAGGGTCATCTTAGGGATTTTGGTGTATGCCCTCCTTTAAGTTTCTCTGACTCTGCAAATGCTATAGATCCTTGGAATGTTTCTTTGTAGATTTGATTTCTAAATCCCATCAGGTTCTATCAATCTCTTTTAAGGTAAAATCTTCCTAAGTGTGCAGTGTACAAGCATGTATGATGAGTGACTTCGTGTGCACTAGAAATTTACATAAATAATCACAGACTCTTTTGAACTGATCAGAATAATGTAAAACCTATAATTAACCACTTATCAAAAAGAGATTGCAATCTGCCCATCTAGATCTCTATATATGTAGTCCTTGACATTTTCTTGGTTGATATTTGCTGAACTGATCTCAGAGTAATTTTATTCTGTTTTACCAAGTCATAAATAAAATCAGATTTGTTTTCAATCATTTACAGTGCTCCTGATTTTTTTTTCATTTACCAACATATCTTTTTGAATCAGACCCTTACCTACTTTTCTTAGGATTTTAGCAATAAGTCTTCATGCTTCCATTAGCATTCTGCCATAATTTCACAGCTTTATTTTCATTATTTTGTTTTGTTGTCCCTAAGAACAACTAGAAATACTAGACAGGGATAATGAATAGAACTAGTTTATACCCAGATTATAGTCATTACCCTAGGGTATTTATTAATTTCACTAGCTAGTAACTCAAAGTTTGTTTGAGTGAGACCCAGGCACAGAGTTTTTATAATATTCTGTTTCCTACTCTGTTTCACAACTCATTTCATTGCATTTGCAGAGTGTGAAGTATTGCTTAAATGAGAAATCAATAGTACAGCAGAAAAAAAAAACTAGTTTGAGAATTAGAATAATATTAAATCTGTAAATTCAGGGGAAACTCTCCAAGAAAGAAAGAAATTAAAAAAAAAAAAAAGTCTATGAGGGAAAAAAGCATTTGGAGGAAGAAAGAATAACCTTATTTCCCCTCATCTCCTCCCACACCAAAATAACAACAGTAAATGTTACCAAAATTATGGGAATCAGATAAGGTAGGACTAGTTTCAGGTCAAACCTTTACTGCAAATACTTCACTCCCTGTTGCTATGGAGATAGGATATCACCCTTATGGCTAAAGGCATCTTAAGAAAAAACATGCAAAAGAAGGAAATGTTCACTAGATTGGGAGGTGGGAGGATCAAATGTGGTATTTTTAGCTCTACATGAAGGATAAGAGGAAGATATATTTAAAAGTATTTTTGTCTCTGTGAACAGTATAGGGAAAACAAGATTTTCTATATGTGTATCTATTTATTTATCTAGCTATCATCTGTCTATCAATGTGAAATAAGTCTATATACTTCAGAGAAGAGAGAGAACTTCTAGCTTCTTGCATTCTCGTGTAGACTCTAGTAAGATTCAGTGTTCTTTCTTTTTTTTTTTTTTTAACCTAAGGTTTTATTTATTTATTTGAGAGAGAGAAAGAGTGAGCAGATGCAAGGAGGGGAGAAAAAGAAGCAGGCTCCCCACTGAGCCAGGAGCCCCATGTGGGGCTCAATCCCAGTACTCTGGGCTCATAACCTGAGCTGAAGGCAGATGCTTAACCAACTGAGCCACTCAAATGCCCCAAGATTCAGTGTTCTTAATAATTCATATGGACATGTATAATTGTGAGTGTATTTGTTTTTGCTTTCTCTATTCATTTGTCTTGTGGTTGGAAAGAAGCCCTAGAAAGCAGACAAGCAAACTGTGTGACTGCTTAAACTTGTACCGCTATTCTGGCCCTCACTGTACTTGACATCACTCAGCACAATATACTAACTTCCTAGATAATAAGAATCACTGAGAAACTTAAGTAGGACTTTCCAACTACAGAGGACTTGTTAATTAAGACATCCCACATAGCCTAAGCTGGATCCTCCAGGTGAGACCTTATAATTTATGTATTTATTGAACCACTGGATTTATATAATTATATATTACAATCTATTATAATTTATATAGTCAATGAACTTGAATGAGACATTCAAGGTGTAATATCTATTAAATTTGTTTTCACATTCAAGGTTGATATTTATCTTTAAAGAAATGTAGAAAGCCTTGTTATATGTTACAGAAAATAATTTTTATTTACCCTTTCTGCCTCAATTACAAAAATATTCTTTGTGCAGATACATTTTATTCATATTCTTTATTTGTAATTGGGAAGAAAACAGGGGGGTTTCATAAAAAGTGATTACCAATGATATGCATTTAAGACAAATGTTGGGTAAACTAAACTATGATACACATGTTTTCATACTTAGTCTCTCTCTCTTTGATCAGATTTCTAAATGCAATATGTTTATAAATGCATTGAATATCTAATAATTTAAAGTAACTTTAAAATTTAATTGTTGATGTTAAAAATGAAACATATAAATTATATATAGAAGATACATATTTAGCTATTTGTAGTAAGTTATTTTGGAAGTAAGTTTACCTCATAGTTACAAAAAGATAGGAAATATACCTGAAAGTGGAAATATGGCATAACAAAATATTTGAAATCTAGTTCTAATTCAGATATGTGTTACAGGGGAAATCATATTAACTCTCTGTGTCTCTTTTTTATTTGCTTGTATTTTGTTTTTATGTAAATTGAAACAGTGATATCTGACCTTTCTACCTCATTAGGTTTTAGTGGGATAAATGAAAATGTGTTTGGAATACACTTTTAAACCATAGAACATCACATAGCTATAAGAAATTTCCATGATCTGACAAAATAAAGCACACAATCTACCTGAAAATACAATTTTTCCCTGAATCTCTCAAAGAAACTTTAATGAGATTGTGAGTTTTATGTAATGACCACTGTATCACATAGTATTACCCTCAAATTTAGTTCTTAAATTGACACAGATGTACTGTTAAAAATGACTGACTCTTACATGTACTCAATAATGGCTGAGAGAACAAAGTTAAATTGAAATCCAGTAAAGACATTTTTTTCCCCTAGAGAATGAAATTATTTGTGCAGGTGCTTTTCCTTTAGATGATTTAATAGACAGATTTAACACTTGGGGATGCTAACAGAATGGAGATCTGATTTGTCCTTTACACATTCTCAAATGTTAGATAGAATTATCAAAGCTTTGGCAGCTGCTCAATTTCAGTCAATAATTGAGCTTATATAGACTTGAACATCACCACATATCCTTGCAAGTTCTGTCTCTGTGATTACATTCTCTAATGATCTGCTAGCAACAATAGTTAACATGTCAGGATGTTCTTCACATATGTTCACTGGTCAGAACTATGCACATAGAGAACATTTCAATACTATTTTGAGAATATCACATCCAGTTTTTTTTTTTTAATTTTTATGTCTCTAAAGGTATTTTTAAGGAAGCAAAAAATTGTCTCCTTAATTAATAGCCTGAGACTAAAGGTCTTATTGCTGTGACAATCTGGCGATTAACAAAATAATAATATCTGCCACCCTCTTAAGAGGAACAATTTGAGTTAATGGATTATGACAAAACAATATTGTTTCAATATTGTTTACAAAAGTATTAAGTGATAAAATAAATTATTAGAGTAACATGCTATAAACTGGTTGATCTTCAGTGTGAAAGGTTGTAACTGATCATCTTCTCATTTGAAATACACGGTGCACATAGAATCATGAATTATACTTTCTTAGACTGAATGTCTGAAGTATTGTGTGACAACAACACAAAATTAGCTGAAAGCATATGTGGGGACTTTGACATGAAATATCTCTATTGTTTTAATTAACTAATTTATCTCAAGAAAAGAGTTTTTAAACTGTCAGTTACACTGGTATAGATAATAAAATGATATTTACATAAAGTGTAAATGCATAAGTAATCTAAATGTCAAAAAATGATAAAATTGTTAGGTTTAATAATAAAATAATATAAGCACAGGGAATGCTTTAAAACTTCTTATGCTGTAAGAATACATTAAAAATGTATTATTTAACTCACAAAGGATTTCTCAGTTAAAGCATATTTAGTATGAGGCTGTATATGTATCATTGTATATTATACCACTGCATCTTTGAGTGTTTTATTTTACTCTATGTAATGCTCTTTTTGTCTCAGCTTTCTCAATCAGCAGGTTCCTTTTAAGATCAGTAAAATAGCAAATATTACTTTAAATATTTTTACACAAATACTCAAGGAGATCCTATATACATTTTAAACCACTAACAATATTTTCAAGCTTATTGATGCAACTTAACAATTTTGAATATGTTTTTTTTTTAAAATGTGATTTAATACTTCCCTTTGTTCAGAGCTAAAAAATTTCTTTCAACATTGACTTATTTTTTACTAATCCCCAAGTGTGTGTATTATAGCTACTGCAAAGCACACATCATAATTGTTATTGTTTTGAAGCATACATTGCATCTTGTTGGACGGCATCCAAACTTATAAGGTATTATCTTCCCTTTTCTAAAAGTTATTTCTACATACTGCAAAAGCCCATGCTTCTCTATGACAGGGGGCACAGCAAATTCAATGGATCCCATGAGCATTTTTACATAGAATTATTCATTTCCCTAAAACAAAAATTCTGTGGTCAGAAAAATGTGTAGAATACTATCATGGGTTATGATAAAATATTTGCTATAAGACATTTATAGATGTTGTTCTGATGAAGGTGGGAGACACAGGAACCGTAAATCCAAAACCAGAAAATAACTACATATAGTAGTAGTCACATACTCTCTCAGGAGCAATGACTGCTAGTTAGGAGTCTGCTATGGTCAAATATGAGCAAAAACGAGGAACACTGTAGATAGATGAACCTCACAAAGGCTACCCCCCAAAACAACAACAACAACAACAAATCGGAACAAAACAGCAAAGGTTTAAATTTGGCTGGTCAGTGAAAACGTTGATGAATATAATTACTATAATCTTTACTTAAAGTAATTTGTCACCATATATTAAAACTATGGATACATATACCATTTACTTAGCAAAGATGGTTTTAAGAATCAACAGTCCCCAAATAAATGCAACAATATGAAATCTGTAGATACAAGCATAAATATTACAACATTACATAGAATTCTCAGGAATTTGGAATAAGCAGAATGATTAAAATCCGTGTTTTTTATTTGTATACAATTCTATGAGCATCACAATAGCTGTTGACACATTCAAACTTGCCTATGCAATTTGTTTAGCTTGGACAGAAGAAGTTAGAAAAGAATGAAAGAAATTTAAACATTTATAAAGAGTTTTTGAAAAAAAATGTTTTGAAAAGGAAAAGTATGCAATGGGAAATAATTTCTTTATAAGTAATGTGCACACGAAGTGAGACTAAAGTAATCGGGTGCCTGGGTGGCTCAGTGGGTTAAAGCCTCTGCCTTTAGCTCAGGTCATGATCTCAGGGTCCTGGGATCTAGGCCCATGTCAGCCTCTCTGCTCAGCAGGGAGCCTGCTTCCTCCTCTCTCTTTGCCTGCCTCTCTGCCTGCTTGTGACCTCTCTTTCTGTGAAATAAATAAATAAAATCTCAAAAAAAAAAAAGACTAAAGTTTAATCAATAATGAAAAGTCTTTGGAAATATACATGTTAGTGGTTGAATTAAATGTCTTTAATATGCAAGAAAGGGAAGAAATAATAAAAATTAAGGAAAAAAATGGGAAATTAGTGACATATGTAGTTCTTCATGATAGTTGATACCAACTTTGAATCTCAAATCTTATTATTCAAGCATGTTAACATCTTCCAGAGTTATATTGAGGGGATTCACCAAGATGGTAATACAGGAGATCCTGAACTCCCCTCCCACAGAGAACAGAAGGTACAGATATACACTGAACAATTGCTTCTGAAAGAAATCCAGAAACTTGCTGAGTGATTCCTACACATTGGGTAAATGAGAAAATACCCATAACAAAATGGATTAGAAAAGGCTGAGACACATTCTCTCCATAAACCTCACCTCAGCGAAACTCCATAGATTGGGGGGAACCTCCCAACTTCTAGGTTTTTCCTGCAAAGTGAAGGATTTGGATTGGGCATTTAACATGCTCATTTTTTTAGTTCTGAAAGTCAAGAAGGTTTTTGTCCACAACAACGAGATGATAGCAAACAAAGAAACTGTTGTTAACAAGTACATGAGCACTTGCCACAGTTCTCTACCAGGGTTCAGTGTGGAAGGAGGAGGTAAAATCACCCATCTCCCAGTTTTTTTTTTCCTGAAAGGGGTCCAACTATATACTTTGAAAGCTCCTGACTGAAATTCATGCTACTAATTTAGTATACATCTAAGGACTGACTGCAATCCTTCTCAGAGACCAGAAAACTGGTATCTCCCTCTAGTTACTAGCATTTTGTTAGAAGCAGCTCTTCCAAGTCTGTGACCAAATTTTTGCAACTGTTAGAGAAATTATGCAAGAATAAGAAATAAAAAGTAAGCTGGGAAGGAAGGAATAAAATTGCTCCTATTTTTAGATGACATAATATATGTAGAAAACTCTGAAGAACTCACCAAAAAAAAACAAAAACAAAAACAAAAACAAGGGCACCTGGGTGGTTCAGTCATTGAGCCTCTGCCTTGGGCTCAGGTCATGACTCTGGAGTCTTGGGATGGAGCCCTGCATTGGGCTCCCTGCTCCCTGAGAAGCCTGCTTCTGCCTCTCTCACTCGCCCTGCTTGTGTTCCCTCTCTAGCTGTGTTTCTGTCAAATAAATAAATAAAATCTTAAAAACAAAATAAAACAAAAAACAAAAACAAAATACCCATTAGAACTCATCAATGAATTCAGTAAAGCTATAGGATACAAAGTAAATATATAAAGATCAGCTGTGTTTCTATACAGTGAAAATAAACTATCGAAAAGATAATTTTTTAAAAATCCCATTTATAGTAGCATTAAAAATAATAAAATATTTCTGAATATATTTATTGAAGGATGTGAAAAACCATATAAACTAAAAATTATAAGACATTAATGAAAGAAATTGAAGGAGATACAAATAAATGGAAAGGTAATAAGTCCTTACAGATTGTAAGAATTAATATTATTAAATGACCATTCTACCTAAAGAGTCCTATAGATTCACTGCAATCTCAGTCAAAATCCATGACATTTTTCACAGAAATAGAATAAAACAATCTTAAATCTTTATGGAATTACAGAAGTCCTCAAATATCCAAACCAATTTTGAGAAAGAATAAAACAGGAGACATAATACTTCTTAATTTCAAATTACATTACAAAGATATAGTAATCAAAACAATATGGTAATGCCATAAAAACATAGATCAATGGAACAGAATATTGAGGCCAGAAATCCCCTCATGACTATATGGTCAATGGAATTACAACAAAGGAGCCCAGAATATGAAATGGAGAAGAGATAGTCTGTTTAATGACTGGTACTGGGGAATCTAAACAGTCACATGCAGAAGAATGAAATTCAACCCCTATCTTTTACCATACACAAAAATCAACTCAAAATCAGTAAAAGATCCGAAACAATAAACCTCCAAGAAGAAAACAGGGAAAACTGTTTGTATCAGCCTTGGCAAATTTTTTTGGATTTGACATCAAAACAAATGGGACCACATCAAACTAAAATCTTCTCATCAAAGGAAGCCATCAACAAAATGAAAAGAAAACTTATCTAATGGATGAAAATATTTGCAAACCACTTACTTGACGAAGGCTAATATCCAAAATATATAAAGAACTTCTACAACTCAATAGCAAAACAACAAAAACAAAAACAAAAAACAAACAAAAATAAATGACAAAAAAATGTGGAAAAAAACAGAATACATATTTCTTTTTTCCAAAGAGGATACATCCATTGGTATCCTCTTTGGAGAAAAAAAATATGTATTCTGTTCTTGGATAAGACAATATGTATTCTGTTCTTTGGATAAAACAGTCCAAACTTTCAGTTATGATAAATAAGGTCTGTGGGTCTAATGCATAACATGGCAAATAGAGTTAACACTGTAGTGTATAACTGAAATTTACTAATAGTGGAGAATTCTCAATGTTCTCTTTCTCTCTCATACAGAAAACAACATAAAAAGTAAATATGTGAAGTGACAGATGTGTTAATTAATTCAATAGTGGAAGGTCCTTCATAATGTATATTATTATCAAACCATCACAATGTGTACTTTAAATACCTTACAATTTTATTTGTCAATTATAAATCCATAAAGCTGAAAAAAAATCTTCCCTGATTTTCTGTGAGAACTTCTTCGATGTGTGACTCCCTTACATTGTTTTCAGGATTCTATTTCTTTTTTTTTTTTTCTTTGTTTTCCTTATTCATTCCTTTGTCATCCAGTAAATAGAGGAAGTAATAGAACTTAAATTTTTATTTTTCGTTGTTTTGGATAAGAAGTTCTAGTGCTGTATTTATATAAAATGGAAGTTACTGCTTTCTGATAGAACAAACTTGGAGCATTTGCCCCTTGTAAATATGACCTGTATGAATCATTAATAACATGGAGGAGGTCTCCTGCTAAGAAAGTAAATGATCTGCTTTCTGCTGAGTGGAAGGCCCCGACTTTTGGTCACAGGAAAGGTGAGAGGATCAAACATTGAATAAGGTCACTTGAAAATAGAAGACTGTTTAGAATTTCCAGGAGGAAGATAAATTATTTTGCTTTATTTTTCAAAAAATTTCAAAAGGTCAATATCAGGAGTGCCACCAACATCTATAGACATAATAAAAAATTACTGCAGTACAATACATTATTTAAAGAAATCTAAAATGAAGGTCAAAGAAGAACTTTTTCACTTATTTGTTTAAACCAGCTAATAATGCAGGATCTTAAAATTTTACTGAAAATGGCTTAGATTACCATAAGTAGGAACAAATAACATGGTCTAGAGAAAAGTTTTTGGAAAATCCTCTTAGCAAGTGAAGTTGGCACAGTTGGCCTCTCCAAGATTTTACTATTATCCTAAAATATTTTACTAGCATTTCCAAAGACAGTTTTGATACCCCCAAACCTTTATCTGTCCCTTAAAATGTACATAGAACTCATTCCAGAAAATATTTTGTCTAAAGGTTTTATAGGTGTTGTTATAATGTAAATAGCTTTTGACTTTCGTAACCTATTTAAAATTTTGTGTTTCCTGTCATTTTTATGGATATATAAAGAAAATGCATTATAGTTCTTTATCTTTTGATGAACATTTTCGTATTTCTCAAAACCCTTTAAACGTATTTCTGCAGGTGAGTTTCAGACTGCTTCTCATAATTTTAGTCTTGCCATTTTGTTCAGGTTGCGAGTCTATGAAACATATTTGTGGATTAATTTCTGTATATCTATTTTTAGATATTTTAAATTGATTTTCTAATCTCTGAGTTTTAAATCAATAGGCTTTTTTCCCCACTCATTCATTTTCTGTAGTTTTGTTATTTTTTATTTTAGGGATGCATGTAGTTCTTTTTTTTTTT